>CM055728.1:16568704-16859827 GCA_029465975.1 Dallia pectoralis | reverse complement strand
GGAGAAGTTAGTGCTTCTGAGACAGGGACCTATACTATACTTAGAGGGGTGTATAGTCTGAAGTTCCGTCTTAGTGTGCCGTGTTAGAGTGCTGTGCTAGTGGTCTAGTGGGCTGTGCTGGTGTCCTGTGCTAGTGGTCTAGTGTGTTGTGCTGGTGTTCTAGGTGCTGTGCTAGTGGTCTAGTGTGTTGTGCTGGAGTTCTAGGGTCTAGTGTGTTGTGCTGGTGTTCTAAGTGCTGCGCTAGTGGTCTAGTGTGCTGTGCTGGTGTTCTAGCCCACATGGAAAAAACCTATATGAGGATATATGTGCATATATGTAACCTATATGTTACCTATATGCACATATATGCTGCATATATGCACATATATGATAATATATATGCTGCATATATGCACATATATGATAATATATATGCTGCATATATGCGCATATATGCCACATATATGCACATATATGATAATATAGGCTGCATATATGCGCATATATGCCACATATCGTCAAAATTGAGGTGCATATATGTGCATATATCCCTTACGAAAAAAAAGTATATTAAAGTATACTATGTATACTACAAAATGGATAGTACACTTTTAGTTCACTTTTGATATACTTTTAAGACGTATGCTTAGAAAAAAGTATATTCAAGTATACTATAAGTATACTACAAAATGGGTAGTACACTTTTAGTTTACTTATGATATACTTTCAAAAAGTACATTTAGAAAATAGTTAACTTACTTGAACTTTTAAGTTCACTACCAAATCGAAAAACGTTTTTACACATTTCTTCTGGAGATGTACGTTTTCTTTTATTATACAGCAAAAACAGTCTAAATATTTTTTAAGTAATTTTTTTAGATCCATCTTGTATATTCTAATACTCATGTCTATGAAATGCATTGCACATTAAATATTTTTTTGTTACTGAAGCTGAAATCATAATTACTGCCAAACATTTTGAAGCCCTATATTCATATACTATACTAATAATAATCAATTGGAGTATTAATAAAAATGTCTATGAACTAATTCTGCCTTTGCTGTATGTATTTTGAGGAACATTTATAAGTCTGATATGAATGAAAGCCCCGGACAGACAGGACATTAACATATATTTGAACATATTTTACATGCATTAACTGAGAAAAATGTCCAATGAAGCATCAGAAGAAGGCGGATGTAGGCGGAGCTGATTAGCGACGTCACTTCCTGTTCCTTGCGCGCGAGCAAAATATCATATGTTGAACCGGAGATATTTCAGCATGTTTCAGTCGCCATAAACTACGCTTTAAACTCGAGAATCAGGTGTAAGGATTCCAAAAAGGACAGATGGAATGAACAGGTGAGTTTGAGCTAAATTCTAACTTTATCTAGGCCTATATGAGATAACAGCTAACTAGCTACTTGGCTATGGTTAATGCTAACATCAACATTAGCTAGATCGCTATTTACGTCTGAGCCATGTAAGAAGACAACACGTAACTAGCCCTTGTTAACAATTACTTATCTTTTATCTGCATCTTTTGTTCAGGTAACTGGTAGCTACAGTTACTAATTAGGCAAGGTTGCTAGGTAGCTTGTTTGTAAGAGGCAGGGAACAAAAATCACCCTGTACTTTATCCTAATAAGCCATGTAGCCACTAGTTTGCTGATAATTTTTTTTTTCTTGATGCTGTGTGTTATAAATTGTAACACGCTGGGTGTTTATAAGATGTTGCATTTAACGGCTATAGTATAAATTAAACGATGTACCTTACCCTTTCTCATTTCTTTAGGCTTCAGAGGAAGTTAATGCCAATGCAGAATACTCTGTATCTGATCCCAACAGCAAAGAGGGAGACATACCCAATCTCAGTAATGAAGAGGATGATGACATACACAATCCCAACAGCATGGAGGACAATGTACCCGATCCCAGCAGTGAAGAGGAAGACGTAACTGATCCCAGCAGTGAAGAGGAAGACGTACACAATACGAACAGTGAATGGGGCGACAATTCATCTGCCTTGGTATGTTTCACGCAAGTGTGTATTTGGAATCCTAATTTAATATTGCGCAATTTCACAAATTCCGATAAAAGGTTAAATATATTAATCATGTTTGCTTGTTGTCTTGTGTTTTTTTTACAGGGCATGCTAGGGAGAAATTTGAAGAAATAACAGTGCAAGATGTCCAGAAGATCTTGCACAAGAAGTGCAACAATGAATGCTTCAGACAAGTAAAGGCAGAAAAGATGTGAGCATGCATTTCATGTACAAAAATGAAGCATATTGTTAAATAAAATAACCATGTTTATTTTAACATTTAGAGTTTAAAATAGTTCTACAATGTATATATCAACATTTTAAGTGTTCATAGCTGGTTTATCCCCCTTTAATGTAGCTTTGACAATATTATCTCATGAAAATATTTATGAAAACACACACATTGTGTGTCTTGCCTCAAGATTTATTTAGGTATTTTGAATATGTACTGTATTTCCTTTATTTTAAAGATGTTAATTACACTTGAAGACAAAAGTATATTCTAAAGTTTCAAGTGGAACTCCTACCAGACACATGGCACTGATTGTTAGAGTATTGTTTAAGGTTCACTTGACAAACATGGCTTGTACAGTTATACTATGTGTTTAAATCTATTAGTAAATCATAGTAAATTAACATTTATTAGGTTTACTTCTTGAAGTACTTACATGAGTTGAAATACTTTTAAGTACTTTAAGAAGTCTACATCATAAACTAAAAGTACACTACACGGGTTACTTTAAAGTATACTTTTAAGTACTTTAAGAAGTCTACTTCATAAACTAAAAGTACACTACACGGGTTACTTTAAAGTATTTAAAAGTATACTTAAAATAAACTAAGTGTACTCTAAAGTGTACTAAATAAACAATAAAGTGGGCCAATTTAGTCTACTTAGTATAAAAATAGTATATAAATAAGTACTTTAGTACCTTAATAATAGTATACTTTTTAAACTTAAGTATACTCTCAAAAATGAACTTAAAGTATACTTTTGTTTCGTAAGGATACAGGCCATATAGGTCTCCTGTATTGCTTCTTTATATCCACAAATAAGACCTATATGTACATACAAGATGTCTCCAATCGCAGCTGTACTGTAAGTACTTTGAGTTCCTGATGAAGTCTGTTGAAGTATTGCGCTCTTACTCGTTGTATTACGGTAACAGATTTGTTTTGGTGTTTGTGTATTAAGTGTTTTAATCGTTTTTTTAATGTTCAGTTTTTTGTCTTGTTTTTGTTCTATTTGATTGTTCTTAAGTAAATAAATAATGTACATTTCTACATTTTGGGCTTTTATTTATGTTGCATAGTAGCTATGGATTTCAATAATTTAACATATATGTGCATATATGTTAGGTGCATATAGGTGCATATATGTTAGGTGCATATAGGTGCATATATGTTAGGTGCATATATGTTAGGTGCATATAGGTGCATATATGCACCTAACATATAGGTGCATATATGCACATATAGGTGCATATATGGACATATATGTACATATAATATAGGAAAACGGCCAATTTTATATATGTCACATATATTAAAAACATATATCAAAACCTATATTAAAACATATATGTTTATATAGGTTCTTTCCATGTGGGAGGTGCTGTGCTAGTGGTCTAGTGTGCTGTGCTGGTGTTCTAGGTGCTGTGCTAGTGGTCTAGTGTGTTGTGCTGGTGTTCTAGGTGCTGTGCTAGTGGTCTAGTGTGTTGTGCTGGTGTTCTAGGTGCTGTGCTAGTGGTCTAGTGTGTTGTGCTAGTGTTCTAGGTGCTGTGCTAGTGGTCTAGTGTGTTGTGCTGGTGTTCTAGGTGCTGTGCTTGTACTCTAGTGTGTTGTGCTGGTGTTCTAGGTGCTGTGCTAGTGGTCTAGTGTGTTGTGCTGGTGTTCTAGGTGCTGTGCTTGTACTCTAGTGTGTTGTGCTGGTGTTCTAGGTGCTGTGCTTGTACTCTAGTGTGTTGTTCTGGGTGCTGTGGTATGTGGGGGACCATAATAGGTAACCATAGGAACTTGTATCAATAAGGACTTCCCTGTGTCCGGCTGGTGCGTCACTCTGCCTGTGTTCGATGCTGCCGTTGTCCTGTGCATTATTATTAAGTCCACTGTATTTTTCTAACCTGTGTGGTGTGTTGAACTCTGACAGCCGGACTATTACCCTAAACAACGCTGGTGGCGGCGGTCGCCAATTCTCCAGTGGTCGCTCGTGCAACCCAAGAGAACTAACAATTGTTACAGTATTCATCATATTGAACAAAATGGGCAGTTATGATGAGGATGAAACATTTGTAACTGTCGTCAAAAATACATCTATCCTCTATTATTTAGTACCTATATTTTACAAACATTGCCTGTGAGCAGGAAGAAAACACTCGCAATTTGCATTTAAACCTTAAGGCTTGGACGCGGCATTTGGCAAAAATATCGAAGCAGTGTCCAGACCCGCTTCTGGGACGCTTCTGACACGCGCAGGACACATGTAGGCTCTGGTGGTAACAATCAACGACTAGTGTGGCCGTAATCAGGTCCGGCTCCCGCCGCGGAGCCATAATGTGCGGGTGGTTGCCGGATTCAGTGGATTTTAGACTTGAGATGGAGGATGGTGGGGTGTTTCTGTATGCAATGGGTTTCAGATGTATCACAAGATGTGTTTTCAGGGGGTAAGTCCCAGGGGCCCAAACACAGGAAAACAGAGACCGGAGCTGAGGTCATACTCGCCTACAGTAGACAGACACCACAGCCAAACATCTGCTTGTACCCGTCATCCACCACGGTCACCAAGACAATGATCCGGCCAGAGCAAGGATATCACATTCACCTAGAGAGAGAACAGCAGAATAAAATGTATCTGCAATTGACTATAGTGGATTTCTATAAAAAGACAAATTACATTAATTATGGTTAAATGTTATTATCAGATTAACAGGATGTGACAGCCACCTAGGAGTTCCATGCAGAACAGACAGAAAGAACTGGAGTAGTCAGACGTTTTCATATACTGTGGTTTCTGGGGAATGCCTGATAGGCTAATGGCATTTTACCCTTCATTCAGACTGTTATACACAACATGGCCTAGAGGTTATTTTAAGGGCTACTAGTTTTCTGGGTGTATTTATGTTTTTGGTTTGGTGGCTTCCAATTAGAAGCAGTTGCACTGTTTAGTTGAGTGTGTTTCAGCACACAGTGTTGGGCTTTGTTTCCTGTTTCAGTATGGATGTCTTATGGTGCTGCCTTTTGTTACTGTAGTTAGCGTTTGGGAATTAAAAAACAAAATGTGTCTGAAAGCGCTGCATCTGCGTCCACCTTCAACCATCACAGTGACACCACTAACTAACCTGGATTTAAACTCACGTTTAGTATTACCCTTTTTCTAACACAAAACTGAATCAATTGAATCAGGAGACAATCAAATGATTTCAATGTTTGAGTCCTTATTCATTCTGTGAATACCAAAATGTCCCTGCAAGTTCTCCACAGGAGAACTTTAAGGTTAAAGTTTATGTTAAGAATAGGCTTGGGCACTGTTTAGGGTTAGAGATGATAAAGGGTTAAGGCTATGTTAAGGTTAGGTATGGGTACTGTTTAGGGTTAGAGATGATAAAAGGTTAAGTTTATGTTAAGGTTAGGTATGGGTCCTGTTTAGGGTTAGAGATGATAAAGGGTTAAGTTTATGTTAAGGTTAGGTATGGGTACTGTTTAGGATTAGAGATTATAAAGAGTTAAGGTTATGTTAAGGTTAGGTATGGGTACTGTTTAGGGTTAGAGATAATAAAGTGTTAAGGTTATGTTAAGGTTAGGATTTGAGATGATAAAAGGTTAAGGTTATGGTAAGGTTAGGTATGGGTACTGTTTAGGGTTAAAGATGATAAAGGGTTAAGGTTATGTTAAGGTTAGGTATGGGTACTGTTTAGGGTTAGAGATGATAAAGGGTTAATGTTATGTTAAGGTTAGGTATGGGTACTGTTTAGGGTTTGAGATGATAAAGGGTTAAGGTTATGTTAAGGTTAGGATTAGAGATGATAAAGGGTTAAGGTTATGGTAAGGTTAGGTATGGGTACTGTTTAGGGTTAGAGATGATAAAGGGTTAAGGTTATGTTAAGGTTAGGTATGGGTACTGTTTAGGGTTAGAGATGATAAAGGGTTAAGGTTATGTTAAGGTTAGGATTAGAGATGATAAAGGGTTAAGGTTATGTTAAGGTTAGGTATGGGTACTGTTTAGGTTTAGAGATGATAAAGGGTTAAGGTTATGGTAAGGTTAGGTATGGGTACTGTTTAGGGTTAGAGATGATAAAGGGTTATGGTTATGTTAAGGTTAGGGTTAGAGATGATAAAGAGTTATGGTTATGTTAAGGTTAGGTATGGGTACTGTTAGGATCCACTATAGCAATAACCCTTCTATATGTTTGCTAAAGCAAATAAGCACATTGTTTTAGTGGGACACTGAGGTAAATAGTTAAGGAATAAGAGATTATGTCGTTTGAGGTTTACAAAAGAATAAGGTGCAGTCCTCTTCTTAGCTGGCAGTAATACAATATATTTCCTGTAAGTAATAGTTGTTTTAGGAAGCATTTCACTTAGACTAGGTTTCTTGAAAAATGTTAATCTCTGGGCTCCCTGTGGCATAGTTTGAAACACATGCTGCAGGGTGGTTTTGGGCAGAGTCCAGGTTTAGATCATCAGGTCTCAGCTTTCAGTTTGTTCTGCGGACCTTTCCATACAGAACATTGGCTGCTAGAGTGTTGCAATGTGTGTGAGCGACTTGACCACTCAAATCAAGTTTTGAGGAGCTGAGAAGTCCACACCCTCAAGTCAGGCAGGAAAAAAACACATTCCAGTACGACTGACTGAAAATGTTGACCATGGATGACAGCAAACATTACATTCTCTGCATCTTCTTCAAGACGAATACCAGACTGGTCTATGGTAGATTCAGACTAAGTATGTTATCATAAATCATAAATTAGTATGAAAGTGCTTTATGAAAGGTTGTCAGGGTGTTGAATGTGCAGCTCTGAACCATACGCAGGCTCCAAAACAAGCTTATGTAATAGGACATTCCCCGGTTAAGTCAATATATAAATAACAGGCTGGAGAAAAGTTTATGTTTCTGACCAAAATATTATCGCAGAACATTAAATGTATTTAGTTCTGTTGTAAAGCTGTTAAAACAATAGGAAACCTGTGTATGGGACCTTTAACACAATAGCACATTATTGTTGACAGCCCCAGTGATTATTGTAATGAATGATTTATTGGATTTATTTGAATAGAAATAATGTGCCTAAAATGTCAAGGTCAAAGCACTAACGTTTCTCACCAGCAGGTGGTGTGATAGTCGCAACAGCCCTCATTGTCACATGCTCCTTTCTCACCACAGTGAGTGTGATATAGCAACAGCCTTCATTGTCACACCCTCCTTTCTCACTGCAGTGCAAGAAACACTGTTGGCTTATACAGGGAATACTGTATACAAAAATGAATGTTCTGTCGCAAGGAGCATATGATATATTTATATTACTTTGATGAAAGGAATGGCTTATCTTCTCTTAAAAAAAGAATCCTACATTGTGTCAAACAGACACAAGGTCAGTTGGAACTTCACCCCCTTGGCAATAAATGCATTCCTAGACATTACATTGAAACTGGACTGCTGAAAAAATACTGGTAGCTACTAGAATGTTGGACAGAAAGCTGCACTGTGAAGACACATGGATGTACTGTGAAGACACATGGATGTACTGTGAAGACACATGGATGTACTGTGAAGACACAGGGATGTACTGTGAAGACACAGGGATGTACTGTGAAGACACATGGATGTACTGTGAAGACACATGGATGTACTGTGAAGACACATGGATGTACTGTGAAGACACAGGGATGTACTGTGAAGACACAGGGATGTACTGTGAAGACACAGGGATGTACTGTGAAGACACATGGATGTACTGTGAAGACACAGGGATGTACTGTGAAGACACAGGGATGTACTGTGAAGACACATGGATGTACTGTGAAGACACATGGATGTACTGTGAAGACACATGGATGTACTGTGAAGACACATGGATGTACTGTGAAGACACAGGGATGTACTGTGAATACACAGGGATGTACTGTGAAGACACAGGGATGTACTATGTGAAGACACATGGATGTACTGTGAAGACACATGGATGTACTGTGAAGACACATGGATGTACTGTGAAGACACATGGATGTACTGTGAAGACACATGGATGTACTGTGAAGACACATGGATGTACTGTGAAGACACAGGGATGTACTGTGTGAAGACACAGGGGTATACTGTGAAGACACATGGATGTACTGTGAAGACACAGGGATGTACTGTGAAGACACAGGGATGTACTGTGAAGACACATGGATGTACTGTGAAGACACAGGGATGTACTGTGAAGACACATGGATGTACTGTGAAGACACATGGATGTACTGTGAAGACACAGGGATGTACTGTGAATACACAGGGATGTACTGTGAAGACACAGGGATGTACTATGTGAAGACACATGGATGCACTGTGAAGACACAGGGATGTACTGTGAAGACACATGGATGTACTGTGAAGACACATGGATGTACTGTGAAGACACATGGATGTACTGTGAAGACACATGGATGTACTGTGAAGACACATGGATGTACTGTGAAGACACAGGGATGTACTATGTGAAGACACAGGGGTGTGCTGTGAAGACACAGGGATATACTGTGAAGACACATGGATGTACTGTGAAGACACATGGATGTACTGTGAAGACACAGGGATGTACTGTGAAGACACAGGGATGTACTATGTGAAGACACAGGGGTGTGCTGTGAAGACACAGGGATATACTGTGAAGACACATGGATGTACTGTGAAGACACATGGATGTACTGTGAAGACACAGGGATGTACTGTGAAGACACCGGGATGTACTGTGAAGACACATGGATGTACTGTGAAGACACATGGATGTACTGTGAAGACACATGGATGTACTGTGAAGACACAGGGATGTACTATGTGAAGACACAGGGGTGTGCTGTGAAGACACAGGGATATACTGTGAAGACACATGGATGTACTGTGAAGACACATGGATGTACTGTGAAGACACATGGATGTACTGTGAAGACACATGGATGTACTGTGAAGACACAGGGATGTACTGTGAAGACACCGGGATGTACTGTGAAGACACATGGATGTACTGTGAAGACACAGGGATGTACTGTGAATACACAGGGATGTACTGTGAAGACACATGGATGTACTGTGAAGACACAGGGATGTACTGTGAAGACACATGGATATACTCAATATGTGCAAAGTTTATTGTGCCCCTACAAACCTACCGGACAAGATCACATTACAGTACATTACGATGCTTCAAACTCTTCCTATGTTTGGTTTTACGATCTTTCCTGTCTGGTGCACTAGGAGGAAATCTGCATCCTGACACAGTGTTGAGAGAGAAGATGAGCCCGCAGTGACGACTAACTGTGTGTGAGTCAGAGTCATGCATCTATATCTCCATGTGGGTCTGTTTCCGTCTGAAATCACACCAGATTTGTAGGAATGGGGGAATCATTTTAGGTGGTGAAAGAATGTACCAGGCAAAGCAGATCGAGATTGTGACCTAGTGAGGGGGGTGTGCGAGGGGGGGTTCTCTAAAGAACGGGGTGGTTCCACACCCACTTATAATATATCCAGGCTGGGTTGGCTGAGCCTCAGATCCAAGACAAGAGACCGAACAATTGGAGCACGCAAACTTTGTACACTCACAACCATAGAAATGTAAATACACACACATGTAAAAATACATTCACACACACACACACATCTTCATACACAGCAACAGACAGCAGCATATTGCACTGTGTATCCACTACAGAGAGCTGAAGTGACCCGTAAGCGAGGCAGCGAGATCTTCCCAGTCAACATGCTGAGGGGGACAGTTCTCTGTGCTGTCCTGGCTGGACTGTGTGTCATCGTCACCCTGTGTCCTGTCTCCTGCCAGCTGAGCCAGGAGGACGCGGAGACCATCGTGGAGCTGCACAACACATATCGTGGACAGGTGGTACCAAGTGCTGCCTACATGACTAAAATGGTAAGAGCTTCAGGCTGGACAGACGCCTGTCTTTATTTGTGTTTCTTGTACCAGCCTCTCCACTAATAGTTGGGACAACATTTGCCTGGGTCCCCTTCTGCATCAAAATAGGTGGAAATACGATGTTTAAAGTGGTTTCAAGGCATTGTTTTGCGGAGCTTCTTGGATATTGTGATGCTAATATGTGGCCAATGGTTTTGACGGTTTGATTGTTTAGTATGGTCCTACTAAGTGGTTGTTTCATCTAAATGATTTGTCAAATGGTGTATTCTCAAAAAAAAGTAAAAGCTAACGTTCAACAGAACATTTATAGGATAGAAATGACTATTGCTTTCCTTGCTGAATCATTTGTCTAAACCGTTAGACAAAAACAACCATGAGAGTATTTAAAATCACCATATACTGAAAAAATACAATGACACACATTGTGGACGTCCAGTTACGGAAGAGCATTCCTTAGATGATTTACCGTACGGTGAGTGGGTGTTCAGAGTTGAAACCTGTGTTGTGCAATGCCTGGGAGAGTGTGTTTGTGTGTGTGCACGCGCACTGTGGAATGTGCTTGCTAAAAGTCTATGACAAATTGTGGTAATGGTCAGATTCACGATTGTTAAACCAAACTGGTTCCAGATTGCTGAATGGATTTATTGCACTATAGCGTTAGTAATGGCATTTACATGGAACTATGGGATATCTTAAAGAAATCTGCGATGTTCAAACAAATTGATAGACCAGAGTAGAAAAGAAACGCACTTATTGACAAATCATCTTTATCTAACCTGATCACAGCTTTTTACATTATCTGAAATTGGAACATTCGTTACTCATAATGAATGACCTGTATCCAGACAGCATATACACAGGAAGTTTCAGAGCATCTCCTGTAAGGCAGGAATCTGTTGAGTCATAACCGCTGTGACTATTGCCTTGAATTTCTGAATAAAGGACACAGCATCAGTTGCTGATCAGATGGTCTGGAGGAGTGAATTTGTTTACACAGGATGACGGATGCTGTGAAGAAGCACAGGGCAACTCTGTTTGTTTATAGCACAGGCAGAAGGAGATCCAATGCCCTAAGGCTAGAATAAAATATTTTGTGGATTTTGAAATAGTATCTGTGGCCTCCAAAACAAGTCCTCTGTTTATTTAGTGATATGGCTAGCGTTAGCATGGCAGCACTGAGAGGTACCTATAAAATACACTGTAGCATAGTTTGTGATTCAACGACAAAGCTAAACTATTTGTATAATAGTGAATCAATAAATTTTTCAATCTAGAAGAAAAAGCGCTGAAGCACAGTCAAACTTCGTCCTTATTAATGCCATTAGTTATTTATACCTTGGAAATACTGCTGAATGTTTGTTCTTGTTTTCAATCTGCTTTATTTCTATCTATAAGAGTGTGTTAGTATGATAAACCCTGACGTATTGTTTTACAGTATTAACATCCTAATAGTGGACAAGGAAAGCATGTTGCTACAGGCAGTAATACTAAGATATACCAATGTCAAATAATTGATAGGCAGTCAGAAATAGCTGGAACATTAGAGTTGGTGTGGTGGATTAACAGATCAAATGAATCAAGCTAGATAAAAATGATAGTGAAAACAGTGTCTGATCTTTAGATTCCACCAATGTTTGCAGAAGCATGTCTTTTGTAATACAATCTGCTAGTGCTATTCTATATATATGACATCTAAACTATTTAAAAATAGACAGAGTTCATAGTTGTAGAATGCCCTTTGAGACATACACACGTGTCTATAGAATCAGAAGACAGAGTAGGATTACAAAAGCAGAGTGGTGGACATGGAAATACTTAAACTGAGTCAATTGGAAGTTCTAGAGTATATTACTGAAACACAAATATAAATCATTCAGTTCACTATAGAGTTATGTTCAGTTCCTTCAGAATGGTTAATGTACAATGTCTCCCTCTGTCGTTTATTCTGCTGTACTACATCTGCACAGATAACAGGAAACACTAAAGCATATCACTAGTCATTTTATTTCATGGTGTCCTATAGAAATGGGATGAGAATCTGAAGATCCAAGCGGAGAGCTATGCTGTGAAGTGTGTGTGGGACTACGATCAAGATCTAAATCTAGATGAAAAGGCAATGGGACAGAACATATATAATTCCAAAGATCCCTTTAACGCCACCAAGGCCATGGAGCAGTGGTTTTTGCAAAACATAAGCTACAACTTCAACCACAAACCCAGCTGCCAGGATGAAATCTTGTGTCGACACTACATTCAGGTTAGTGATCCATGGAGATCCAGAGACTGTGTTTGCAGACTTATCAGTAGGCTGTGGTAAATATCCTTGTGGTTTATGTTGGGTCCGTAATCAACAGGATGCTGGTTAGAATCCTTAGCAGCCATGTTGAGAAATATCTGGTTGTGACCATGAACACAGTGGGCCCATCCATATGAGTGCTTGTTCAATTAAAACATGTTAGAATACACTTGTTTTAGCACGGTAGTTGATTTCACAGAGAATTATGTTTGTCTTCATTCCTGTTTGAATCAGAATCAGATTTTTTCTGTTTACACACACATAGAATTTGTTCTGACACCTAGCTGCAGCAAATATAACACACATTTTCAAATGTATAGGAACAGTGCAAACAGAGCAAAAAAAATAACAAGAACAATCTGACAATTGGAATATGCAGTGGGTAAATTGGGTCGCATTTGATATATTGTATCTGAATAGTGCAAAGGTGCAATGTCTCAATGGGTGAACAGATTGCAAAAAAGAAAAAGAGCAATTGACCAGATTCTAGTTTCAAATTGTGCAAAAGGCAAAACGCAGAAAAACCTGATCTGTGAAGATGGGTGATGATGATGTTGGTGAGAAGGAAGTTTTGACAAATTATATTGCTGTGGATGTTTTTAGATGGTGTGGGCAAACTCTCTCTCTGTGGGCTGTGCTCTTCATCGATGTGACACTATGGAGAGACTTTCCGATAAACCAACCGACTTCCTGGTCTGCAATTATCGCCCGGCGTAAGTGTGTCACCAGCTTAGTAAAATACAAAGGTTACACACTACACATCTCCACTTATGACATTTAGATAGAATTACCTACATTATTACCATTGTGTTTCACTGATTTCCTTACGGTTGGTATAGCAGTTGTTTATATAGGTTAAGAGGTGGGTTGGGTTACTGACTAACAGCCCGTGACCCTTGACTTGATCTTGCATTTCAGAGGTTATTTTGGGGATAAAAAACCATACGAGAGAGGTGAATGGTGTTCCAGATGTCCAGAAAACCTGCCTCGATGTGATGAAAACCTCTGTGGTGAGAATTCAGCACATGTCAATCACAAAACACCACATGTAGCATCTCCTAGCATTACAATCGTAGCACACATGTACATTGTAATTCTGAAATCAGAAATCAAACAGTCACAGACTCACTGTTTCTGCAATTAAAACAATAACACCTCTGTTAAGAATGTATTGTCATCTCGTCTTTCTACAAAGTAGTAGAAAAGCATTGATTGTGGTATCAATAATAACTCTGATCTTTATGCAATCTCAAAAATGGTATCAATACCGAAATTGTATAATCCCAATCCCTGATCACCTGTAGCACATGGACAAACAGATATCACCTGCAACAAACAGATATCACCTGCAACAAACAGATATCACCTGCAACAAACAGATATCACCTGCAACAAACAGATATCACCTGCAACAAACAGATATCACCTGCAACAAACAGATATCACCTGCAACAAACAGATATCACCTGCAACAAACAGATATCACCTGCAACAAACAGATATCACCTGCAACAAACAGATATCACCTGCAACAAACAGATATCACCTGCAACAAACAGATATCACCTGCAACAAACAGATATCACCTGCAACAAACAGATATCACCTGCAACAAACAGATATCACCTGCAACAAACAGATATCACCTGCAACAAACAGATATCACCTGCAACAAACAGATATCACCTGCAACAAACAGATATCACCTGCAACAAACAGATATCACCTGCAACAAACAGATATCACCTGCAACAAACAGATATCACCTGCAACAAACAGATATCACCTCCAACACACAGATATCACCTGCAACAAACAGATATCACCTGCAACAAACAGATATCACCTCCAACACACAGATATCACCTGCAACAAACAGATATCACCTGCAACAAACAGATATCACCTGCAACAAACAGATATCACCTGCAACAAACAGATATCACCTGCAACAAACAGATATCACCTGCAACAAACAGATATCACCTGCAACAAACAGATATCACCTCCAACACACAGATATCACCTGCAACAAACAGATATCACCTGCAACAAACAGATATCACCTGCAACAAACAGATATCACCTGCAACAAACAGATATCACCTGCAACAAACAGATATCACCTGCAACAAACAGATATCACCTGCAACAAACAGATATCACCTCCAACACACAGATATCACCTGCAACAAACAGATATATCCTATAATACACAGATATCATCTATAATACACAGTCATCATCTATAATACACAGATATAATCTATAATACACAGTCACCATCTATAATACACAGATATCATCTATAATACACCGATATCATCAATAATACACACAGATATCATCTATAATACACAGATATATCCTATAATACACAGATATCATCTATAATACACAGATATCATCTATAATACACAGATATAATCTATAATACCCAGATATAATCTATAATACACAGCTATCATCTATAATAGACAGATATCATCTAAAATACACAGATATCATCTAAAATACACAGATATCATCCATAATACACAGATATATCCTATAATACACATATATCATCTATAATAGACAGATATCATCTAAAATACACAGATATCATCTAAAATACACAGATATCATCTATAATACACAGATATCATCAATAATACACAGATATCATCAATAATACACATGTATCACCACCAGCACACAGATATCACTTTGGACATTTTCACTTCGAGGTGTACTCACTTTGATTGCCAGCAGTTCAGACATTAATGACAGCAAATGTACACTGTTTAACAAGCTGTTCACTCACTACTTTACATTGTAGCAAAGTGTCATTTCTTCATTGTTGACACATGAAAAGATACAATCACATATTTACAAAAATGTGTGTGTACTTACTTTTGTGAGATGCTGTATATATATATATATATATATATATATATATATATATCACTCGTTGCACCCTAACACATTGACAGACAATATGTCAATGTGTTAGGGTGATGCACACCTTCACGGCCATCCACATGATGTTAAAGATATCGGGAGTCATCGAACCAGACAGCCTTCTTCCACTGCTCCCAAGTCCAGTTCGGATGTTTTCATGCCCATTGTAGGCAGCTGTCGACTGTGAACAGAGATTAAGATTGGCACTCTGACCGGCCATATATATTAAAAAAAAACTCTTGTGAAGAGGCCACGTACCCCTAGAGGTCCTAGTACCTCTGGTTGGGAACCACTGTTGTTGAGTCCATACCTTGGCCGGTTGACTCTGCTTTGGCTGCATGTAAAAGACCATTTTAGGCAGTAGAGTTTTGCTGAAAGAGAATTTCATTTAGTTCAATCCTATGATTTTGCTGTAAATGTGCTCCAGAGGCAACAGCTTAAATCACTGGACCAACCCAGAACACACAGCTTAAGATTTGTCATTATGTTTCCCCAGTGCCAGAGTCTTCAGAGGATGTTGATGAGCAGACGACAGACAGAGAACAACCTCAGTCAAATGTAGGAAGGGTCTCCACGTCCCTGATTCTTAGTACCAGCCTGGTGACTTTACTATTATTGGAGTTTTGAGAGAGTGGATGAGGCAACGAGATCTCAAACACACAGACACAAAAACAAAGAGACAATCTAGAGCTCAACTGGACATTGCAATTGAAATTGAAATGCATTGTGATGTAACTATGTATTTAACATTGTTTGTTTTATTAAACCCAAGTGTTACATTTGATGGTTATTTAGTCTTTCATAGCTGGCAAGTAATTATATTTTCTAGTAATTTGCATTCTTAGCAATAACAACAAGCAAAGAACAGTTAACAATGGAATTCGATAACCAAGGCACATGAATGTGAATGTGATTACAGTGTTTTACAACTGCTTGCACACATTGGCATTTTCTTCAAACTGTTTTTCAGTATAAACTTCATTTATAAATGATAAAATATGTTTTTACAATCAATCTATATGCAATAACCATTAATGGCGAAGCAAAAACACAAAATTCAATCTTAGGCTGGACCTTGGATCTGGTTTTATTCTAGACGTCTGTGTTTTGCTGCGTTCATCCTTCGCTCAATCCTGACCAGTCTCTGCAGTGAAGAAGCATTCACACAGCATGATGCTGTAGAATATAAACATGAATACAAGATATTAATTATATGAGTGATGTTTTCTCACAATTAGTTTTATGTGATTAATTGGGGTAAACACAGACAGCATGTGTGTTTTTATTCAATCTCAGGAATGTTTAATGCTTACATTGACCATCTGTCAGTGTTGGCGCTGTTACTTCTACTTCCTGTTAGACACTATAAAACAGCCTGGAGGCATTTTGTATTGGAGATAACTCTGGAGCTAGGCTGCAACACTCTGGAAGCTGTGTTGTTAATATAAAAGCGGCCTTCTCCCATGTTTCAAAACGGGTTGCATCATTTATTAATTCCACTATATGATCTGTTGTATTCCTAGAAAAATGAATATATTGAACAATGCTCCCAACACCATGCATCAATGTACGGGTGTGACACGACTTGCTGCCCTTCACTGCGCTTCACTGCGCTTCACCGTTCGTCGTCACAAGCCTTCTAGCCATTTCGCTGCTCCTAATCACCCTATTGCTTTGTCTCATCATTACGCACACATGGTGTCCATTCCCTCTTTAAGACGTGTATATATGTTCCCTCTGTTTGATCGTGTCTTTGTGTAGTATTGTTCCATGTTTCAGTTACTCTTTTTGTTATTTTATAAGTGTACTGGTGAGTAGGGCTGTACCCGACTCAAACGTTGTCATTCGAATTGGATTCGGCTGTATACAGAGAAACACCTATTCGGTTTTTTTCTTTTTTTGTTCATAATCGACCTAGCTAGCCTAGCTTTACAGCTTCCCTGTTTCTTGTGGTTTGCCCATGTTGTTGAATGATATGCAAATTATTGTGTACAGAGTATGCATTTTACTTTGTTTGGGTTGTCCTTTTAAAGTTCAAAATGCTGTCATACTTTAGACTTCTTCTGAGACATACATTTGAAGGAAGAAAGTATTTGATCCCCTGCTGATTTTGTACATTTGCCCACTGACAAAGACATGATCAGTCCATAATTTGGTAGGGTTATTTGAACAGTGAGAGACGGAATAACAACAAAAAACATCCAGAGTAACGCATTTCAAATAAGTTCATTAGCACATTATTGTTGACAGCCACAGAGAGTATTCATCTTATTGAACAAAATGGACTCCTTGTCAGGAAGCTGTGCTTCTCCACAGCAACCACAGTGACAAAGCAAAAGGGTAAGATAAAGTATGGTGGGCTGTTGTGCTCTGCACTGAGGGCCTGGAATATTCTAGGTTTCAGATTCATAAGGAGAGGTGTTTTGGGGGGAAGTCCCAGAGGCCCGAACACAAGGAAACAGAGACCGGAGCTGAGGTCATACTCCTACAGTATGCTACAGTAGACAGACACCACACCCCAACATCTGCTTGTAGTCGTCCACCATGGTCACCAAGCCAATGATGTGGCCAGAACAAGGATATCACATTAACCTAGAAAAAGAACAGCAAAATAAAATGCATGTACAACTTACTGTGGTAAAAAAAATTAAAAGACAGAATGACATAAATTATGGTTAATGTTCTTGTCAGATCAACAGGACGTGACAGCCACCCAGAAGCTTCAAGCTGTCACGTCTGTTGTGTGAGTGTATTGATGGGAAGGACGGAGCCAGGCGCAGGAACGAGTATCTTTAGCGAGTACTTTAATTTAGCCACTCACTAAGGCAAAGCCTGTCAACATAGCACTCACAGGTGCAAGTAAGTTAATCAAAAATAACAAACAATGTGACGTAATCACTTCCAAAAGTAAGAAAAACAATATAACAAGTAACAGCTGACAGGATCAGGAGCAACTTGGAACAATACCACACAAAGACATGACCAAACAAAAGGGGATCTATATACTCTACTGATGAAGGAATGGGCTCCAGGTGTCAGTGATGACGAGGCCTGACAATAATGTGATGGGATCAACGATAGTACTAGAAGACCGTTGAAGACAAATGCCGAAGCCAGCCAGCAGATGGCGGTAGAATGGCTTCAGAGGGAGCTCTGACACAAGCAGTGCAGACAGAAAGAACTGATGGAGTCAGACATTTTAATTTAATGTAGTTGCTGAGTTAATGCCTCTTAGGCTAATGGAATTTTAACACCATTCATATTATTATAAACAACATGGTGTAAACGGAACCTGCTCTTACGTGCCTGACTAACTGTCGTGTCAACACCCCCACCAGAAAAAGCTGATAGCTTCTGGAATCTTCCAGGCAGCCGGGCCAGTCCCACCCCACACCTACACACTTGCCTTTTCCTGGGACCTCGTCAGTGAATGTATTTGAGGGTTCCCATCTGCCAGCTGGGGGAACAGGCCAAAAAGCGAAAGATTATAAACCAGGTGAAAGATTAGGATGGAGACAACAAGCTGATAGAGGGTGCAGAAGCCAATGATGTTGCCTTCCAGCAGGGCCTTCACATGTTCTGTATTGTTTCCCTGTATCTCTGTCTCTGTTACACATGATAAAATGTGTATAATACAAATAACTGTGTGCTGTGTATTATTTTGTGGAGTGAGATACAGCTGCCTCAAACAACAAGTAGGTCTCCTCATTTTCAGATGTTCACTGAACTAATGTTACAATTCTTCATAATGTTACATAATTAACTTTGCTACGTATTTACTTACGCATAACTACTACAAGACTATATACCATAACCCAGATAACAGAATAACTTAACATGTCCAAATGTCTTCTCTAAACTATAGTCAGCCAAATAAATTACCTGTAAAGCATGTACGTGAAGCTCAGAAAGCAACCTGTAGCTGTGACTATATTTTATTAATTAGGAATCACAGCCTTCCGCTGATTCTCTCAAGGCTGAGCTAAGGAAACATTTTGATTATTTTTTTTAGCCAGTTTTGAGAGAGGATCTGTTTTTTAAGCAGGGTGGGATCATATATGAAAAACATACACACCCGACTGTCAATAAAAGTAGCCTTTGTGTCTCATTGAGTTAGTTAATTTGAACCAAGTTATTACAATCATATTTATTGAGCCTAGTCAATATCAACAAACTCTGGAAATTAGGCAAACTTCTTTCTTTCTCACGCTCGACCACGGCCTTGATGAGGACACCGGGACACAGGGAACACCTGGGTGTGGTCGGCTGGGCAGTAGTTCACCATGACTTCAACGCAGAGCTTTCCTACGGCCATCTGGAGCCAATCAGGAGCCTGTGGAGTACGTACGTACGAGGCCAGGATGGGTGTGGTGCTGGAGACAGGTTGAACCTAATACGTTCATATCGTTGTTATGACAATTGATCTGCAAAATATGTATATTTCGTAGAGATGCTTTTGCTGATAAAAACACAATCCTGATTCTGAAAGGCCTACTTAGCTTTGTGGTTTGCCCTGCCTGATAGAATCCAAACTAGGTGGGGACTTTGGTGGTCGAAATTAACTAAAGGCACCTTTTTTGGCTTGTAGTGGTTTATGGTTGTGTTCACTACTCACCCGTCCCTGTGTGTAATCGTACAGAGATGTGAATCTGATTGACTAATGCTCTCGTTGAGCCAAGAGGATATTACTCTTCCACTATGGAATGACAGACAGGATCCTTGGATCAATTACTCCTTTAACTCAGCAACACGGCCTGGGCATAAATATTGTTAATATGTGAAAAGAAAGTTATCGTGCAACTGCCTTTTCCATATGGGATCTTTGGGATTCTTGATCTTTGGGATATCCCGACTCGGACATCTATGATATGTGAATGAGTTCAGTTTTGGTGACGGGAAGTGTAACAGTTAAAGGTTATGGTGAGGATGAACGTTTTACGGTTATGGCTGGAGTGGATGTCACATCCACGATCTGGGACTATGAAAAAGACCCGGCAGTTGTTCGCAGTGGAAGAGCGCCACCAAAGTCTTGTTCTGGCCCGCATCCCAGTCCTCAGATCTGCAGCTGTGTCTCTCTTCCTGTTATCCGGGGCGATCTGTTCTTGGTTTTCTGCGGAGCCCATCTTCCAGGGTTCTGTGTGTTTCGGCTTCTCTGAACCACCCCAGCTGGAGCCTCACCTTTGGGGACACGGTATTGTTGTTCTGCCACATCCTACCAGTGAGATCCAAAGCCCACTCTCCCTCGTTTGGAGCACAGACACTCACTGTCCCTAAATAAGTTCTTCCTTCCCTAGTGTATCTTGTCGATCATCATTTGGTCGTCCATTCCCATGTTACGACGGCAGAATTTTGACACGGCAGAATTTTGAGAACCGATCAACATCGACTAGGATGTTGGTGTAACTAACCCTGGGAGGATGGAAGATTGGTGAAAATGCGGGAGTGGTTTGGGCCCATACAACCAGTCTGTCACGCACGGTTCATGGTACGTATTGGATGCCAGCGAGTGTGTAGGTGCCGGCTGCGTTCATAAAGCACGCTGGATCGCAGCATCCATCCACCATACACGCGGCGACGGGATACAAGCCTCCGGGATGATGGGAGGATTTATTATCTACCCCTCCTCAAGCATCATGCATGGCCAGCATCACTCCACGTACCTTTACACTGTCCCTGATGCCGTCAGCTTGACTACAAGTTCGTGCTACGAGGTTCATCTTGGTGATTCTTGAAGTTTGAAGTTCTGTGATGGTTCGTAAGAAGTAACAACCAGACGAAGGATTCTGGGCCTTTGGGGAATTATTTATTAGAGTGAGTGATAAACACAGTAAACTCTTAGGCACGAGACTTCCAAACGGGTGGAACCCCAAACACATAAACAAGAGACAACAACAAATAATGAAGAGTGTGAATATTTGGGACCTGGTGTGAAATTAGGGGATACAAGACAGGACATGGGATGTGATATGACATGGGATGTGATATGACATGGGATGTAATATGACATGGGATGTGATATGACATGGGATGTGATATGACATGGGATGTGATATGACTTGGGATGTGATATGACATGGGATGTAATATGACATGGGATGTAATATGACATGGGATGTGATATGACTTGGGATGTGATATGACATGGGATGTGATATGACATGGGATGTAATATGACATGGGATGTGATATGACATGGGATGTGATATGACTTGGGATGTGATATGACATGGGATGTAATATGACATGGGATGTGATATGACTTGGGATGTGATATGACATGGGATGTGATATGACATGGGATGTAATATGACTTGGGATGTAATGTCACATTGGATCTCATATGACATGGGATGTGATATGACTTGGGATGTAATATGACATGGGATGTAATATGACTTGGGATGTAATGTCACATTGGATCTCATATGACATGGGATGTGATATGACTTGGGATGTAATATGACATGGGATGTAATATGACTTGGGATGTAATATCACATTGGATCTTATATGACATTGGATGTGATATGACTTGGGATGTAATATGACATTGGATCTCATATGACATGGGATGTAATATGACATGAGATGTAATATGACTTGGGATGTAATATGACATGGGATGTAATATCACATTGGATGCAATATCACATTGGATCACATATGACATGGGAAGTAATATGACATGGGATGTAATATGACATGGGATGTAATATCACATTGGATCTCATATGACATGGGATGTAATATCACATTGGATGCAATATCACATTGGATCACATATGACATGGGAAGTAATATGACATGGGATGTAATATGACATGGGATGTAATATCACATTGGATCTCATATGACATGGGATGGGGCGATGGTTGCTTGAAGGCTGGTGACGTTGATAGGTGAAGACAACTGTCATTGTAAAAAGGCCATACAAAAGGTTTATTGGGTGAGGATTTCAAAAAATGCATAACAGTCCCGCCTATTTCTACTGTTATTCAACAGTGCCGTTCTAAAGCAGTTGAATGGCTAATGCTTTCTGTTCAATATCCTGAAGGGCTAGCCCTAGACGATACTAGATGGCTGAGCAACCAAGAGACAAACACATTATTTGTATTAAATCTTATGTTGACAATTTAATATAATAAGTCCATATTCTTTCTATGAAGACCAAAAAGGCCCTGATGGAGACAGTGAAGGGTTAAGGTTATGGTTAGAGATGATAAAGGGTTATCGTTATGTTAAGGTTAGGTATGGGTACTGTTTAGGATTAGAGATGATAAGGATTAAGGTTAGGTATGGGTACTGTTTAGGGTTAGAGATGATAAATGGTTAAGGTTATGTTAAGGTTAGGTATGGGTACTGTTTAGGGTTAGAGATGATAAAGGGTTATGGTTATGTTAAGGTTAGGATTAGAGATGATAAAGGGTTAAGTTTAGGTTAAGGTTAGGTATGGGTACAGTTTAGGATCCACTATAGCAATAACCGTTCTATATGTTTGCTAAATCAAATAAGCACATTGTTTTAGTAGGACACTGAGGTAAATAGTTAAGGAATAAGAGTCCTCTTCTCAGCTGGCAGTAATTCAATATATTTCCTGTAAGTAATAATTTGTAGGAAGCATTTCACTTAGGCTAGGTTTCTCAAAAAATGCTAATCTCTGGGCTCCCTGTGGCATTACCATAGAAAACATGTTGGAGAGTGTTTTTGGGGAGAGTCCAGATTTAGTTGATCAGGCCTCAGCTTTTAGTTTGTTCTGCAGACATTTGCAGACATTGCCTGCTGGAATGTTTGGTTGCTATGTGTGTGAGCCGCCACTCTAATCAAGTGCTGAGCAGCTGAGAGGTCCACACCCTCTATGGCTCTAGTCAGACAGAAAATAAAAAAACACCTTCTGAGAACATTCCAGTATGACGGATACAGCATATGAAAGTAATTTATTAAATGTTGACCATGGATATGAGAGAAAACTTCTGCAAGACGAACACCCGATCCAAATAAAAAAACACTCAAAGTGCGACAGAGCAAGAGCCCTCATTGTCACAGCCTCCTTGCACACT
Source organism: Dallia pectoralis (assembly GCA_029465975.1). Classification (NCBI taxonomy): domain Eukaryota; kingdom Metazoa; phylum Chordata; class Actinopteri; order Esociformes; family Umbridae; genus Dallia; species Dallia pectoralis. Next base: position 16,836,381 of record CM055728.1, on the reverse strand, counting down.
ACAGTGCAAGAAACACTGTTGGCTTATACAGCGAATACTGTATACAAAAAATACATGTTCAGTCACAAGGAACATATTGAATTTGGGAAGTGACATATTCTAGTTAAAGCAATTTGTTCTGCCAACACATTTTCAAATTCATAGAGTAATCCTACTCAAATTACAGTGACATAATAATATAATAGTAATGACAGCAGCACCCATTTTTAAAGTTCTGTAACAAATGTAAATTCCTCCCTCCTAAACTGTAATAATCAAAGTGTCACAACAATACAGGTGCTGAGCTCTTAAGAACATTTTCTGTTTAATAGAAACACTAGGGTTGAACAAAACGAGAAAATGCAGAAACGCAACTCTCAACAACACAACTGACATTAACAATGATTGACAAACAGACAAAGAGGTGGCGTTATATATGTGGAGTGAATAATTAGAACAACAACACAATAATGACTCCGGGGATGTGTTCATGATGAAACGGAAACTGAGAAACACGGGGTGAAGACATGAGTTACTCACCTTAACGTGACACAAAGTTACTAAAAAGTTTTGCAAAATATGAAGTATCTCCTACTCATATAATTAGCTCAAATTATGAATTTGAAGTGTTTCTTGTTATTTGTGAATAATTTGAATGCATATAATCTGTTATTTATGCACATACCTCATGCAGACTATTAGAAACCCCTATTAGACACAGGTAGAGCTTGTTAGCCTTACAGATTTGTGCATTCGCCTCTGTGATACATGTTACTTTGATTAGGAGAATGATCTTCTTTTCATCCCCGACAAAAAATCTACATTGTGTAAAAGTATCCAAACGTGACACAAGGTCAGATGCAACGACACTACCTCAGAAATTTGACTGGGCCATGATCAATGCATTCCTAGACATTACATTGAAATCTGAATAAACACTTTGAGTTCCGACTGCTGATAAATTACTGGTTGTGATACTGGAGTGAGACAAAACATAACGTAGGTAACAGCCTGATGCTTCAAACTCTTCCTATGTTTGGATTTACGATCTTTCCTGTCTGGTGCACTAGGAGGAAATCTGCATCCTGACACAGTGTTGAGAGAGAAGATGAGCCCGTAGTGACGACTAACTGTGTGTGAGTCAGAGTCATGCATCTATATCTCCATGTGGGTCTGTTTACGTCTGGAATCACAGCAGATTTGTAGGAATATGGGATTTGTTTTTGGGTATGTACTAGGCAAAGCAGACCGGGGATGTGACCTAGTGAGGGGTGGGGGGTTCTCTAAAGAACGGGGTGGTTCCACACCCACTTATAATATATCCAGGCTGGGTTGGCTGAGCCTCAGATCCAAGACAAGAGACCGAACAATTGGAGCACGCAAACTTTGTACACTCACACCCACACACACACACACACACACCCATATAAATGTAAAAAGACATTCACACATGTAAAAAGCCATTCACACATGTAAAAGGCCATTCACACCCACACATCTTCATACACAGCAACAGACAGCAGCATATTGCACTGTGTATCCACTACAGAGAGCTGAAGTGACCCATAAGCGAGGCAGCGAGATCTTCCCAGTCAACATGCTGAGGGGGACAGTTCTGTGCTCTGTCCTGGCTGGACTGTGTGTCATCGTCACCCTGTGTCCTGTCTCCTGCCAGCTGAGCCAGGAGGACGCGGAGACCATCGTGGAGCTGCACAACACATATCGTGGACAGGTGGTACCAAGTGCTGCCTACATGACTAAAATGGTAAGAGCTTCAGGCTGGACAGACGCCTGTCTTTATTTGTGTACAACATTTTGTTCAAAAGAAAGCAGAGATAACTATTGCTTTGGTTACTGAATCACATTTATGAATTAGAAAAAAACAGCCATGGCATTATTTAAAATCATTATATAATCTAAACAATAGAAATAATACAGACACGCTTTTGTGGCCATCCGGTAACAGGTTAGCATGTATTTGTTAATATACCGTACGGAGACTTAGTGAGTGGTGGTTCAGCATTGAAACTGGTGTTTTGCAATGCTTGGGAGGATGTGTTTGTCTGTGCTTGTGTGCGCACATGTACTGTGGAATGTGCTTGCTAAAAGTCTATGAGACATTGTGATATTATTCACACTCTGATTGTAAAACATAACTGGGTTGAATTTATTGCACTATAGCGTTAGTAATGGCATTTCAATGGAATGAGAATCACATTCAGGTAACAGGACGTGACCCCTAGCTGCAATATTTAATGCACACATTTACGAACGTATACGAACAGTGCAAACAGAGTAAAATGAATACAGTTCAACAAGGGTGACCATGAATAGTTGGCATATTAAATGGGTAAATATAAAATGTAAGTTATGTACCGGAATTGTGCAGAAGAGCAGTAACTAGAATCTAGTACCAGTTGTCCATATGAGTTTGCATTTGTCCCAATAGTGTATATATGTATATGCAAATTGTGCAAAAAGTGCATATCCAGTTGTATATTCAGTTGTGCAAAACAAGAGCAATGTCTAGCTATATATAGTTTGTATCAGCGCTGATAGTGATCAGTGTGGGTAAATAAAGAGATGTGGGGGGGGGACAGGTTACAGGCAGTCTAGTGCTAGAGGCATATTCCTTAGGCTTACTACTATGAGTAAGAAGCTGTTCTTGTGGCGAGAGATTTTGGTCTGGACCTCTGAATAGTCAGTTTCCCGGATTCGAGGGGTCCGCTTCAAACTTTGCAGCCCACCTCAGTGACCTGGCTGTGAACAGTTCTTTGAGAGACAGCAGCTTACATCCAATGGTCCGCTCCACAGTGCGACTGATGTGTTGCAGTCTGTCCTTGTCCTTCACAGTGGCTGCAGCGTGTACCAGACGGTGATGGAGGAGGTCAAGATGGGTTCAATGATGTCTTGCATTAATCATCATGGTCATTGGCAGTACTTTTTTAAATGCCGCAGGCAGTACAGCCTGTGCCAGTGCAGCTTGTGCTTTCTAACTGAGAGAGGTGATGCTCAACTCCCACTTGAGGTCAAGGGCGATGATGTTTGACTGGGAATTAAGCCACAGGGACGATGGATTGAAGTCTGCTGGGCTTCTCCTAAAGTCCACTCTCATCTCCACTGTCTTTTGAGCGTTGAGCTCCAACTTGTTAAGACTGCTCCAGGGCACCAGCCGGTCAATCATCCCCCTGTAGGCGGACTCGTCTCCATCAGAGATGAGTAAAATGAAGGTGGGGTCATTTGCAACACTTCAGAAGTTTGATAAGAAGGTGACTGGAGGTGCAGTTGTTGCAGATCATCGGTAGCCTGGAGTGATTTGCGTTTGTAATTCCTTATCTGTATAACGCTGAGAGATATTTCTTTAGTTTCTCACCTTACAAGCCCTTGGTCTCTTTCACGATAACTAGCGAGTTCGGGAATAGACGTTCAGTCACCAGAATTAGTTCAGCTAGTAGCCTTTGAGCCAGCTTAATGTTACCTATCAGGGGAATGTAAGCAAAGTGAATGATGACAATCACTGCACGCTATTAGAATGGCTTGCAGTTAAAGAACAAGATTCCAGATCAAGAGAACAGTACCGTGAGATGACTGTAACGTCATGGCCCCATCTGTCATTTATTTAGAAGCAGATTGCCTCTCTTTTTCTGAGATATTTTGAAGAAAACCGGAACATTAATTAATCATGGCTTCATCTTTACCTAAACTGATCACAGGTTCTTACATGATTTGGAATTGGAACATTTGTTACTCATAATCAATGACCTGGAGTCAGACAGCATATATGAAGATAGAACAGAACATCCCATGTAACTGTAATTTGACAATGTGAGTATAAAATTAGATTTTTTTTAAATAATGGAAGATACCATTTATTATGGATGTTTTGAAAGGCAGGATTCTGTTGAGTTGCAGACGCTGTGGTTATTGCCTTCATTTTCTGAATAAAGGACACAGCATCAGTTGCTGATCAGATGGTCTGGAGTACCGTACTTGAATGCAGTCAGAATCTTACTGTGTGAGACATAAACGTTTTGGGATCTTAGTTTGCCTACATGTTAAATTTAATAAGGATCATAATGAGGAAGACGTTGACGCAATGAAGATTTTTGCACTGGGCAGAATTCTGAAAATATTTTAAACGTGAGGAACCGCGCCCCAAACACTTCCCTTCTTCCTCCCAGCCCAAGTTTAATTAACAACTGAGTTTATTTTTTCACAATCTGCAGGCAATCTGATGCAATTTCTAGTCCAAAAATCTCAGTTTGTTGTGACCATACATTTGTTTAGGTTCAATGTGAGATCTGTCAACAAAGTCATTTTGTTTCTAAGGTCCTAAAACTAGCATTTCATATTTTTTTCTGAATTGAATTTACGTATGTCTGAAACACATGTCTCCATAGTAGCTATCCTAGGTGCTTCTCCATGTTTCATCAAAATACAGTAAATAGCTGTGAGTCATCAGCATAACAGTGAAAATTGACAGTACGGTATCGGATGACATCACCCAGAGGCAGCATATATAGTGAGAACAAAAGTGGTCCTAGAACCGAGCCTTGAGGAACACCAAAGCATAACTTTGATTTGTCTGAGGATAGGCCATCCACACCAACAAACTATGTCTATCTGATTAATAAGATTTAAACCAGTCGAGAACATGTCCTTGTAGCACAACATCGGTCTCCAATCTTTTCAAGAGAGGGGAGTGACTAATAGTGTCAAACGCACTATATAGAGCAACAATTCTTTTTTCAAAACCTTAGAGAGTTGTTTGCCATGACGTGCCATGTTGAACTTCTAGTGACCAGTATGAACGTGAGAGCGATAACACCAAATTTAACACACCTGGTCCCCATTCACACCTGAGTCCTTGTAACACTAACTAGTCATGTGACACCGGGGACGGAAAATGGCTATTGGGGCTAATGTGAACATTTTCACTTTGAGGGGTACTCACTTTTGTTGCCAGCGGTTCAGACATTAATGGCTGTGTGTTGAGTTATGTTGAGGGGACAGAAAATGTACACTGTTATACAAGCTGTACACTCACTACTTAATATTGTAGCAAAGTGTCATCTCTTCAGCGTTGTCACAGAAAAAGATATAATCAAATATTTACACAAATGTGAGGAGTATACTCACTTATGTGAGATACTGTATGACACCTAAACTATTTAGATATAGATGGAGCAAGTGTAGCCTAACGTAAGTTCCTTGTTGTAGAATGCTACTTGAGACATTACACACGTGTCTATGGAATCAGAAGACAAAGTAAGATTACAAAAGCAGAGTGGTGAACATGAAATACTCAGTATATTACTGAACCACAAATATAAATCATTCAGTTCACTATAGTTTTGTTCAGTTCCTCCAGTATGGTTAATGTCTCCCTCTGTCATTTATTCTGCTGTACTACATCTGCACAGATAACACGAAACACTAAAGCATATCACTAGTAGTTTTATTTTCTGGATTCCTATAGAAATGGGATGAGAATCTGAAGATCACAGCAGAGAGCTATTCTGTGAAGTGTGTGTGGGACCACAATCCAGATCTAGAGGGCTTAGAAATGGGAGAGAACCTGTATGTGTCCACTGTTTCCTTTGACCCCATCAAGGCCACGGAGAAGTGGTTTTTGGAACACCTGAACTTCAACTTCAACAACAACAGCTGCCAGGAGAACCAGATGTGTGGACACTACACTCAGGTTAGTGATCCATGGAGATCCAGAGACTGTGTTTGCAGACACATCAGTAGGCTGTGGTAAATATCCTTGTGGTTTATGTTGGGTCAGTAATCTACAGGATGCTGATTTGAATCCCTAGCAGCCATGTTGAGAAATATCTGGTTGTGGACACAGTATGTCCATCCATATGAGTGCTTGTTCAATTAAAACAATGTAGAATTCACTTGTTGTAGCACAGTATAGTAGATTTTACCAAGAATTATTTTTGTCCTGGTTCCTGTTTGAAAAACCCCTTCTGTGAATTTGGGTGATGATGATGGTGAGTAAAAAATCATAGTGTGGTGGATGTTTCAGATGGTGTGGGCAAGCTCTCTTTCTGTGGGCTGTGCTCTTCATCGATGCGACACTATGGAGGGACTTTCCTTTCAAAAAGTTAACTTCCTGGTCTGCAATTATTTTCCAGCGTAAGTGTGTTACACTATAACCATTGCATTTCACTGATTTCCTTAGTGTTGATATAACAGTTGTTAATATAGTTTAAGAGGTAGGTTGGGTTGGGTTCCTAACTAACAGTCTTGATGGCGTGACCATTGACTTGGTCCTCATTTGCATTTCAGAGGTAATTTTGTGGACGAAAAACCATATGAGGAAGGTGAATGGTGTTCCAGATGTCCAGAAAACCTGCCTCGATGTGATGAAAACCTCTGTGGTGAGAATTCAGCACATGTCAATCAAAAACACCACCCCTAATAAGCAGATATCACCCGTAGCAGACAGATATCTCTCATTGCGCACAGACGCAGACGTACACAGCCCTCCATCCTGTCTCTATATGCATGGCAATTGATGGTTTATGAGATAAACCTTTGAGCAATTTTAGACAACTGGTTGATTACAGTTTTTCCCAGTAGCTTTGGTGCATTTTTTAGATCAGGTGTGCAAATCTTGAAACTACTTGTACAAATTCCACATCATCTAGTCACTTGTTCACATCAGTTAAGCAATTCCTTGTTCTTTTGGCCAAATTGCAATTGCTCTTGTACATATTGCAATTGATTATGTACAAGTGTCAGCTGTTTCTACATTTTCAATTGCTCATGTCATGTTGATCAAAATACAGTAGATGGTTCTCTGTGGAATAGTCTTACCTCTCAAAACATTTAGACATTAGTTCCTTGCTCAAGTCATTATATGCAAAATGTTTAAACTATTTATCATAAACCGGCAAGCTTATTTTTACACTTCTATGAGACCTTTTGTAAAAAAAAAGCTTGATTTGATGAATCATGCAGATGAATTCTGACCACCTGTCAAGGATGCAATATGTTTACATTTTGTGTCACTCGTTCTTACTAAAACAAATTCTCCTGTGAGTTCTGGGTTACAACGTATAATGGAGTTGGAATCAAGTAAAACCTTTCACAACTTTGTATACGTGGATGAGGCTGGCTTGAACCTGACCAAGTGCAGAAGGCGAATATCGGTCGGAATATCATTGGTCACAGATCGAGCAACTGTGGATTTGTCAGGCCAACGGGAAGGAAATATCACCATGTGTGCTGCCATTTCGGAGCATGGTGTCCTCACCCATATCCCCCTTATAGGGCCATACAACACCCAGCATCTAGCATGGTGTCCTCACCCATATCCCCCTTATAGGGCCATACAACACCCAGCATCTAGCATGGTGTCCTCACCCATATCCCCCTTATAGGGCCATACAACACCCAGCATCTTCTTCACTTTTTAGAGACCCTCTACAGGGCTATCATCGCTGAAATTGAGAGGGGTCTGTTTAGAGAGAATTTTCCTAAGTACATGGTCATTTGTGATAATGTGAGTTTCCATCGATCAAACATTGTAAGGCAGTGGTTTGTGACCCACCACTAGAACTGTGTTGCGTGCAAAGTTGCCTTAGTGGTGTCTTCCGTGTTTTTTCTAAAATAGTTTTTTCTCTTTGTGCCCCTTGGTTTTTTATTGTGATGTAAAATATTTCCATCTCATCTCATCTTCAACCGCTTATCCGGGGTCGGGTCGCGGGGGTAGCAGCTCTAGCAGGGGACCCCAAACTTCCCTTTCCCGGGCAACATTAGCCAGCTCTGACTGGGGAATCCCGAAGCGTTCCCAGGCCAGTGTGGAGATATAATCTCTCCACCTAGTCCTGGGTCTTCCCCGAGGTCTCCTCCCAGCTGGACGTGCCTGGAACACCTCTCTAGGGAGGCGCCCAGGTGGCATTCGTACAAGATGCCCGAACCACCTCAACTGGCTCCTTTCTATGCAAAGGAGCAGCGGCTCTACTCCGAGTTCCTCTCGGATGACTGAGCTTCTCACCCTATCCCTAAGGGAGAGGCCAGCCACCTTTCTGAGAAAACCCATTTCGGCCGCTTGTACCCGCGATCTCGTTCTTTCGGTCATGACCCAGCTTTCATGACCATAGGTGAGGGTAGGAACAAAGATTGACCGGTAGATCGAGAGCTTTGCCTTTCGGCTCAGCTCTCTTTTCGTCACAACGGTGCGGTGAAGCGAATGCAACACCGCCCCCGCTGCTCCGATCCTCCGACCAATCTCCCGCTCCATTGTTCCCTCACTCGCGAACAAGACCCCGAGGTACTTGAACTCCTTCACTTGGAGTAAGGACTCATTCCCTACCCGGAGTAGGCACTCCACCGGTTTCCTGTTGAGAGTCATGGCCTCAGATTTAGAGGTAAAATATTTTGTTTATCTTTATACATTAGCACTAGTAAAAGCTGTGAAAAACGAAATCCTGTCCAGTCTCTTTCAATCAATATTTGAACCCACATACACTAATATGTGTATAATAAATTAGTACTGTTGAACTTGATATATGTAGAAGTGCATTTTCAATACAGTAACTGTCATACAAACTGTAACCTAAGTTTACATCAGGTAATACAGACAATGTACACAGTTACAAAGACAACATGACTAAACATTTTTACCACCTTGTTCGTGAACGGTGACACAATAACTTTTCCTTTTGAAGGCACTTGTATGTTCATTGACATAAATATTTGCTTTTGAGATATGTACAAAGAATTTTGGGTACATTTCTAGCTTTTGCAACATATCTATTGTGTTTTGCTGTTTGTACTAAGTGTTTTGAGAAATTCACATACTATTTTGCACATTTGACGTACAATGTGAAAAACAGACCAAAGCGTCTGGGAAAAACTGTATTGGTTGAACTAACACTTTACATTCCCTTTATTAGTGAACGTCTAGATTCACTTGCACGAATCACCTGCACGATTCATCGATTCAGGCTTTTTTGCAAAAAGTCTAATAGAAATGTGTAAAACTATGCTTTACAGTTTATGACAAATAATTCAAAAATGTTGCATGTAACCACTTATGCCAGAAACTAATGCCTAGATGTTTTGAGGGGTAAGACTATTCAACAGAGAACCATCTACTGTATTTTAATCAACATGACATGAGCAATTGAAAATGTAGAAAACAGCTGGCACTTGTACATAATCAATTGCAATATGTACAAAACCACTTGCAATTTGTTCAAAAGATTATGACATTTCTTTCATGAAGTGCACAAATGACTAGATGATGTGGAATTTGTACAAGTAGTATCAATATTTGCACTTGTGATAAAATAAATGCACCAAAGCGACTGAGAAAAACTGTAAAGGAATCGGTACTCATCGAACCAATACAGGCTTCTTCCACTGCTCCCAAGTCCAGTTCTGATGTTTTCAAGCCTTTGTAGGCAGCTCTCGACCGTGAACAGAGATTATCTTGGCACTCTGATCGGCAATATATATAAAAAAAATCTCTTGTGAAGAGGCCACGAACCCATAGAGGTCCTAGTAACCCTGGTTGGGAACCACTGTTGTTGAGTCCATGCCTTGTAAACGACCTGCAGCATTTCAGGCAGTAGAAACAGTTGTTTTGCTGAAAGAGAATTGCATTTAGTTCAATCCTATGATTTTGCAGTAAATGTGCTCCAGAGGCAACAGCCTAAATCACTGGACCAACCCAGAACACACAGCTTAAGATTTGTCATTATGTTTCCCCAGTGCCAGAGTCTTCAGAGGATGTTGATGAGCAGACGACAGACGCACCTTCCACAGGCCCTGATTTGCCCTCCACACACACTGCTGAAACAGAGCTGGAATCAGCAGCCCCTACCTCCACAGTGACTGACAGCGAGGAGCCGGGAACAGAGCCTATAGATGCAGAGAAAGTGAAAGAGGATCCGTGTAAGGGGGAGGGACAAAGAACAAACAGCAACAGAGAACAACCTCAGTCAAATGTAGGAAGGGTCTCCACGTCCCTGATTCTTAGTACCAGCCTGGTGACTTTACTATTATTGGAGTTTTGAGAGAGTGGATGAGGCAACGAGATCTCAAACACACAGACACAAAAACAAAGAGACAATCTAGAGCTCAACTGGTCAACTTTAAATGCGTTGTGATGTAACTATGTATTTAACATTGTTTGTTTTATTATACCCAAGTGTTACCTTTGATGGTTATTTAGTCTTTCATAGCTGGCAAGTAATTATATTTTCTAGTAATTTGCCATCTTAGCAATAACAACAAGCAGAGAACAGTTAACAATGGAATTTGATAATTGTATAATACTTGTGACCAATCTAAAAGAAACGATGTATTTTAAACTAAGGCACATTCTCCCAGAAAATGTATCTGATTACCGATTTTTACAAATGTTTTCACACGTGTTCTGAAACTAGGTTTCTTCCAAACTATAAACCCAAAAATTGCACTCGTAAAAATGCCTCACATCACCTTCAGGATGAGACTCTGTATTCAAAATACCAATAACGCATTTCAAAATCCAGTATTGGCATTAAACGGCTAATACTTGTATAATAATAGTATATTTCTATATATTCCATGTTGTTTTAAATCTTAAGATTTCCAAAATATGTTTTTCCTTAACATTACTGTTGTACAGTGTTGTACGGCATACACAAATAAAACTATAGCTCAAATGGGGCTTTCTACAGAAACCATAAAAGTATGTAAGGGTCATGAAGACACGGGGCTGACGATTTATCACTTTGCTCTTAATTCCTCATCTCTCAACCATGTGATGAATATAATGTATATATTTTACATTGTTTTGTATAGTATGTGCCAAGTAAAAAGTACTAAATCACGGCCACAGCTTTGTATGTGATGTCAGAGGGACAGAGTCACTTTTATTGCAACATGCTTTTTGTCTTATAAACTTTAACAAATACTTTCTATTTTTAGCACACACTGCACACATCAGCATATATTCTGTCATTGGCATTTGGGCATGATATCTTGTCTGTGTCACAGTGAATATCTTCAATTTTCATGCGCTGTGGGAAATTTTCTTTGAGATGGCAAATCCCAAACGTGACATTGGTCACTAGTGATGTCATGATGTGGCATATCCCCGGGCTAAAGCAGGGTGACATGTCACAGACCTTCCACCTCCATAATGAAAAGGAAATGTGGGACCTGGTCTACGGTCAAGAATCAGGGATTGGCCCATAACCATTGCTGAATCACCTCTGAATGGTGGAACACACAATAATATTGAGGAACTCAATGAGGTGTGAAGCCACAGCATTGTAAGACCCAAGCAGTGGCCTAACACCCTATCTTTGGATATGCTGTTAATGAACATGTTTTCTCCATGTTATACAGGCACCTGCACAGTTGCTCATTGGCCAATGATATTTCGCCGGCACTGTAAAGTTTTGGGCCGGTAGAGGGCTGCATTATCAACAAAGATGTACTTGTGATGGTTCATAGCAGTTCAGTTGAACTATTATTCTTTCCCCAATTATAAAACAATATCCCTACATTTTTCCCCCAACGAGGTGATAGCATTTTTTTATACTTTTACACATACACTTACTAAAATGAATACACAGCGTCTTTTTGAGTACTTAGCTTGTGTAACAACGGTTTATGGTCTACCCTAGTGATGTTAAAAAATATATAATTAACATCTTGAGGAAAAAAGGAAAACACATCTGGCACAGGTTGGTGTCACGATTATAAAAAGTACCAAGCCATCCAAACGGAACTAGCCTTTGCACCCCACTAACAGCCCTGTGTGGAACATAACTCACCACTAGCGACAGTTGTCCTTGCTTCAAGACAGGCAAGCACAACTGAAATATTTATTCACCACCTCTTTGTTAGGCTTTTTCTAGAGGTGCGTTCTGACACTTAAAATGCATAACAATTAATTTTTCAGTTGAGGAAGGTAACATAAACTGAGAAAAATCTCTCTCTGGCTCTGTATTTTTTTAATCTTTTTGTAACTAATCTCGGACAAATGTCACATTGCATCACCGTGCTCTTCAAAATCCATGACCTCCACAGATGATAGGATGTGACATTTTTAGGTTTCTATGAGGACTGACGTCCGTAGGAAACCAAACCTGTCAGCTATTTAAGTGTGCATCTACACTATAAAAAGGGATGTGTGCACAGAGACCTTAATGTCGGAGATTCCTAGTTTGTGACACCAGTGTGTGACTGTGGCTGAAACTATAGCCAAGACTTCCAAAACTGGACAGAGGTGAGGCACGCATCAGTGCACACTAAAACCACAACATAATGAGCACTGCTAGAATGTACATGCTAAATACAGCTACAGGGGATATAAAAAGTCTACAAATCCCTAAAATGCCCGGGTTTTGGGTTGTGAATTTATTTTTTTATTTTAAATGTTTCCTCCTTGAAGATTTCTGTTTTCTTTTCAATGAAATTGGTCACATTATAGGTCACATTAAAGATGGAAAACGTTCTGACATTGTTAATCTTTGCCTCATTTTCTCACATCACAAAAACCTGGCCATTCATTCATGTGTGTAAATACAGACCCATACCAGAAGTGGATCCAGAGGGCCCTGCTGACCAAAACAACAGGGTAAAGCCAAGTGTGGTATTAGGGGGCCACAGGGCACCACCTGCTGTCTAGGTCCCCCAGGAGCTTTATGGCTGTGAGGCTGGAGATCTGAGAGGACCTGATCAGTAATGACACAAACTACTGTGCCCTCGTTCTCAGTGATCAGTAATGAAAAAAACTAGTGTGCCCTTGATCGGAAGTTACAAAAAGTAGTGTGCCCTCGTTTTATGTGATCCGAAATATCACTAACTAATGTGCCCTTGTTTTATGTGATCCGAAATATCACAAACTAGTGTGCCCTCGTTTTATGTTATCGATAATATCACAAACTAGTGTGCCCTCGTTTTATGTGATCCAAAATATCACAAACTAGTGTGCCCTTGTTCCTTGTCACAAGTGGCAGCTTTTCACACCATTGTTGTTCCTTCTATCTTCTCTCCTCTGATGCATTTTTCTCTCAGCAAAAGCATGGCTTATTCCTATTCATCAATCTCTTGTCATCCTTCATGCAGTACATTTTGGGTAAATGGCACAGTCTTAGATCCAAGTGGATTTGTATGAGAACGCAATCCGACAACCCGGACTTGGATGAAATAGAAAAACACACACAGAATGTGATTAGCGAATCCATTTTGTTTCAAGTGACACTGTTGGTTGTGCTAACAGATGAGCGTGACTGACGTTACAGTAACTGTGGCCCATAGATAGAGATGCAGCTGCCGCGTTGACTCATCCTGTGAGTGAGCTTGTCAGCGCTTCAGACGGCCAAATGTGAAGGAACATGTGCTGGTTGATGAGTGTGTTCTAACCCCAACCCTAACCCGTTCTCTCCCCAGAGTTCAGAATGAAAGCTCATTAACCAGCATTAGCGGTTTTGAGACTAATTCCCTGTCGTTCTGTAACAAACCATGCCACTACAGCTATGCTTCACCAATAAAGGTTACGGTACATTCGTAACACCGGTTGTTCGCTACTTTTGGCGGGATTTAATTTGTTTGTGAATTATATATTAGCTTGTGGATCAATAGAGGTTGATAGGTCATTGAGGTGAGACCTTGTTAATTAATGAAGAGACACTGTACTTTTGGTCAATGATGAGCTTGTTGTAATTACCCATGCTCATATAAGTAGAGACATCCAGTGACAGAAAACGGAGAATTTGAGTTATTGTTTTTTTATTTTAAATGTTTGGAGACTAGACATTCCAAGATATATCTAAATGCTTGGAGACTAGACATTCCAATATATATCTAAATGCTTGGAGACTCAATATTCCAAGATAGAGCTAAATGCTTGGAGACTAGACAATATATATCTAAATGCTTGGAGACTAGCCATTCCAATATATATCTAAATGCTTGGAGACTAGACATTCCAATATATATCTAAATGCTTGGAGACTAGACATTCCAATATATATCTAAATGCTTGGAGACTAGACATTCCAAGATAGAGCTAAATGCTGATGTGACCGATTGATATGTGATTTTTTTTTTTTTTTTTACACTCAAACCAATAAACAAACAGATTGATAAGTGAGATTATGATTGATACATGACAGACCTATTGATATGTGAGATTTTGATTAATAGTATCACCTAATTTCCCCCAAAAATACACATCAACACTTTAATGATATGATTCAACTAGGCAAGTGAGGAAGAGTGGGTATAGTTATCTAAGCATCAACGCTAGGGCTGGGTGATAACTCATTAGTAATAAATAGTGATTGTTTTTTTTTAAATAGTTGAATAAATGAAATGACGGAATTGTGTACTGCCAATATCAAATGATTTCTATCTGAATAAAAAAAAAATTTAATTTGGGATATATGGAGCACATAGTTTAGAGAATACTATTATTAAAAGTAAAAACACAATGCTTAATCTCTTGCATTAACTTTAAGCTTAAAAATTATACCAGAAAGTTGTGTTTTCAACATTTTTTAAGATTATATATTTTTTGAATATTTTAGAACTATAAATGACGACATAGAAAAATAAATATTGTCATTTATATCGTAATGATGAAAAATCTCTCTAAGACTTGACTGACCCCTCAAAGACCATCAAAGCTTTGTTCGTTTTTGATACAATCTCTCTCTCTCTCTCTCTCTCTCTGACTCAACTAAGTGCTCCGAAACTGACATTGTTTTAATGGTTTTGTTTGAAATATTTATCAAAATTATATAATTTGTAATTGGATTGAATGCTGTATTAAATCTTGTATTGACTGCTAAATGAGTATGAAAAAACATGCTGTAATGCTTCTATAATGGTGGGTGGTAACCATGGTAACAGAGCCATTCACTCTCTTCTGCCAGCTTAAACTCAAACTAACAAGCAAGCATGTCAACAAATCAATGTACTTAGCTAAGAGGAACTTGGACAAAGGAGTATTTTTGGTAACTCCATTCACATGGCCACATTTGAAGCATTGCACTATATCACCCCTGTATCTGCAGAACGTTCTCTCCCTCCCTCTGCATAATGAATAGAATCCTATGAGATTTCGCCGAGGCTCCTTCTGGACACAAAGTCCACTCCTACGATCAGTCCACTTGGAACATGAGTCATGTGTAGCAAGTCGCAAACTGAGCGATTGCACGAATGATAGCCAGAAGCTCCAGGGGTAACTAGCATTTGTTTCTCTCCTGTTATCTCCCTGCACGGGTGCACAGTAGGCCAGCCAACTCAACGTTTTTGTGGAGTACCATCAGGTTGTCCACAGAACGGCAAATTAGTTTCAATATTTCGCTGAAGTCAATTTGTGAAGTAGGCTACATTTAGGCAACATTTTCCATCTTCCACTTCAAACTTTCATCAAGAAATATCAAACAGAAAAAAACAAAAAAAACAAAAAAATGAATTAGCCTTGCCTTCCCACTACGCTATGTCTTGCCAATTCATGGTAATTACAACTAGAGGAAAGGTTCTGTAAAGACAAAAAATAGAATACCTAAAAGAGAATTAACCACAGTATTAAGAACTTGGAAGTTGCTTGTCAGATTTTTGGCTGCTGGATTTCTTTTAATATAATATAAATATATATATATATATATAATTTTCTGGGGAACCACATAACTGCTGTTTTTATTCTACCTAGTCGTTTATTGACTAGGTAGAATAATTTTGTCCCAGGTCCAAGTCATTACCACATTAAAGGCCTAGAAACCGACCAGACTCTCAGGACTGAAGACTGGTTTATGTAATTTCTGAATGGGAGTACTGATACACCTTCGTTTGGGGGAATGAGCCTTTAATAAAATACAGATGTACCGATTATTTAATTAATAGGTGCTTGATAGCTGATCCTTTTAACCAGTACCATCCATGCCTTCCTCTCCTTTCACATGCTTGCTCTGGGATTGGTTCATCGGTGCCGACAGATGCTGAATATGCATGAGAAGAGGGTCTGTTTGTGGGTGGAGTCTCGAAGGCTGAATCTGAGAGAGGATGAAAGGGAAGTGAAGCGAGTAACAGCAGCATTCTATTCTCCAGCACTGCAGTATCCGTGGACTGGAAAGGCTCACATTCTCCATCGTTTTAGGGAGGCACTTCTGCCTGCCTCCCCTCTCCCCTGGACTCCACTCGAACGGATTGCATTGATGCGCCACTGTCCTGTTTTATCCTGCATCTCAGCTGGCTGTCCACCTCCTTCATACATCTCAGCTGGCTGTACACATCCTTCATACGTCTCAGCTGGCTGTCCACCTCCTTCAAACATCTCAGCTGGCTGTACACCTCCTTCATACGTCTCAGCTGGCTGTCCACATCCTTCATACGTCTCAGCTGGCTGTCCACCTCCTTCATACGTCTGAGCTGTCCCCAGACCAGATCTCCAGCTGAGTGACACAGACATGGGCTGTCGGCTCTCTGGACAGGGACAGTGGGCTGACAGTGGGGAAGGGGTAAGTACGTGTTGTCTGGGTCCTACCTGTGTCTTTCCTTGGGGATTTGTATATTTGGTGACGAGGCAGCCTATATTGTGCCATCTTGTCTGCCATTACAGACAAGTCAGCATACGCAGTCTACGAAACCAGGTTTTAGTGACACGTGTTGGTGCATGCGTGTGTTTGCAAGTGATCATGTTTCCGTGCATATGTGTGATGGTGTGTTTTCTTTGTGTGTGTGTGTATGTGTGTATGTATGCAGATCTGCTTGTTCCTCTGTGTGTGTGTGTGTGTGTGTGTGTGTGTGTGTTTTTTTGTTTGGCGCACGCACACGTTCATGATATGACCTCATGTCTGATTGCTTGAGTGCATGTTTGCATAACTTAGGGTTTTTTGCTTTTATGCTGATTGTATTTATGCAATGATATTCCATGAAGACACACAGGAGCGACTGCTGCAGTATAATATGTGTTGTGGTGTGTAGCTTACAGGGACTGTGGTGACCTGCTCTGGTCTCACAGGAAGACATGGAGACCTCTATTCTCCTGCATGCTTACTCTCTACCTCACTGATTTGCCCCAAGCAGACACAGTCCACTCAACCACAGTAACCACACACTGAAAGGAATAAGAAGAAAGAATACCGTGCCTAAGGAAAAGATTGCTCGTTCGTGTCCAGAGTGGATATGTGTGTTCCTGTGTGGCCTGACTGAATAGGATGTGGTGTGTGTGTGTGTCTGTGTGTGTGTGTGTGTGTGTGTGTGTGTTGGGCAGACTGTCCAGTGTGTTCGGGGAGATCTTTATGAACCGAATTTGAACACACACACACCATATTAAAAGGGACTTCAAAGCAGGTTACTGTAGTGGTCACCCCAAAAACCAATGTGGGGATATTTGTGAATATTGACTTGTTCACACCACAAACGCAGACACACACACTTACTGTGTATTCACGCTGTATAAACATAACATACATATACATAAAACACTTCCTGAAAATCTTCACACCACTTCACTTTGTTTACATTTTGTTTACATTTTGTTTACATAGCGGCAAATTATATTTATGCAGCTAGTAGTAGCTAGCTCAGTAGTATTTATCCCATTTTGGCCATTTTGAGAACAGCTTTTTAAAAATAAAAACATTCATGCCAATGCATTGAATGTCCCCAAGAGTTAGTCCATTATTAAGAAATCAAGTGAATATGGCAAAAAAATGGACAAGAAGAGCATTAGTAAAGGAGACCAGCAGGAGGCCTAAGGCAACTGTAAAGGAAGTACAGTCTATTATGTCAGAGCTGGGAGACACTGTACTACAACAATAACCTGGATCCTTCACAAAAGTGGCCATTATATGAGAGTGGCAAAAAAAGCCTACTTACATTCAATCTGGGCCAGAGTTTGCCAGAAGGCATGTGGTAGATTCTGAGACCAAATGGAAGAAGACTACATAGTTTGAGAAGAGCAAAACATCTTCTGCCTCACCGTTAAGCACGATGTGTGGCACAAGCATTGTGGCGAAAGCATCATGCTGTGGTAATTCTTTCAGGGTTGTTACCTGGAAAACATGTAAAGATAGAGGGCAAATGGATGCAGCGTAGTAAAGAGAAATCCTTGAAGAAATCCTGCTAAATTCTACATAAGATCTGAAATGTCGGAGAACATGAATCTTCTGGTAGGGACCAAACAGGCAGACAAAGGCACACTGGAGCGTCTGAAAAATGAAAAGATCAATGTCCGGAAGTGGCAATTGAAAATTGCTATTCACAGAAGGAGCCCATCCAACTTTCAAAGATACGTGGGCAATAAATGATGTGTCTGAGAATGCAAAGCTGGCAGAGACGAATACAAACATAGTCTCTGTACTTCACCACAATGGATTTAAAATGAGACAACTGACATGGAATAATTGCAGACGTTCAGCATTAATTCAGGGGTTGTATCTTTGTACAAAATTATTCTATTAAATGTTTAGAAATTGCATCAATTTTCATACAGAGTACACTCAAATCCAAATCCATCTCAAATGTTATTGGAAAAATAAACACAATCATTTTTATCATAAAAACGTTGTAGAGAATCCTTTGCCGGCAATGACTGCTTGAAGTCTGGAACGCATGGACATCACAAAACGTGATACTTTGCCAGGCCTTTACTGCAGCTGTCATCAGTTGGTGTTTGTTCATGGATATTTCTGCCTTACGTTTTGTCTTGAGCTGGGCGGTTTTTAACACTCGCTGCAGGGACTTTCGTTCGGCCGGAGAGCACCTGTTAGAATGACAGGATGTTAGTAAATAGGTGGAGCTTCTTGAGCATCTTTGAAAAGTACATGCGCTGTTGCGCTTTTTTGACCAGGGTTGTGGTGTTGATGGACCAGGAAAGCTCGCCGGAGATGTGGACACATAGGGTTTGTAGCTACCCACATGTTCCACTGTGGTCTCACCTGCGAGAACAGGGGCATGTATACAGCTATTTGTATTCCACAATCAGTTCTTTGGTTTTCTTGGCATTTATGGCCAGGTTGTTATCTGTACACCAAGCCACTAGGTGGTTGATCACCTCTCTGTAGTCATTGTTCCTGATCAGACCAACTACTGTGGTATCATCTGCAAACTTGGTGACAATTGTATTAGAGCTGTGTACAGGTATGCAGTCGTGGGTGAAGAGGGAGTACAATAGTGGGCTAAGCACACAGCCCAGTGGGACACCAGTGTTCAGGGTCAGGGTGGAGGAATACTGACGTCTGTTGGTTAGGAAGTCTAGTCCAGTTGCAAAGAGAGGGGTAACCAGCCTAGAGGGATGACTGTATTGAATGCTGAGCTGAAGTCTATGAACAGCTTCCTCACATAGGTGTTGGTTTTGTCCTGGTGGGTCAGGGCAGAGTGGATAGTAGTGGAGATGGCGTTCTCAGTAGACCTGTTAGGGTGATAGGCAAACTGATCTGGGTTCAGAGTTGGAGGGAGGTACGACTCACGGTGAGCCAAGCTCGTTGATAATGGAGACATCAGTAGGGTGCTTGGGTCGGTAGTCAGTGATGGCTTTAAGGCCCTGCCACATGGGTTGAGGGTCAGAGTGGGTGTGTTTGGCCATCTTGATGCCCCTTTTCAGGTTGGCCCTGGATGACCTCTAGGCCTCATTATCACAGGATCTGAAAGCAGCATCACGTTCCTTCAGCAGTAGACTGACCTCTTTGTTCATCCAAGGCTTCTGGTTGGGGAATGTCTTTATTTGTTTATGAGTGGTGACATTCTTTGTGCAGATGTTGATGTAATACAGAACAAAGGATGCATATGATTCAATGACAATATGGGAGTCAATGGTAGCCTGAGTGGCAAACAGACTCCAGTCTATGTGTTGAAACTGTAGCTGTAGTGATGAGTCTGACCCCTCAGGCCACACTTTGACTGTCCTCAAGGTAGGTTTCACACGCTTGATGATGGGTTGGTACCTTGGTAGCATTAGCAGTGAGCAGTGGTCAGACTGACCCATGTGGGGGAGGGGGCCGGCTTTGTAAGCCTCCGAAATGTTGGATATTAGCCTAGGATGACTTAGGATTAATGTCAGATCATTTAGTTTGGCCAGACTGACTGTTCTATGAAGAGTTTCGGTGGTTCACTGGCTTGATGGAGCCCACTGTTCTTGTGTAAGAAACTCCAAGCGGCATCTCATATGCCACCAAGCCAGCTATTAAGACTTGATTCATTGAGTGCTGCAGAGATTGTTGTACTCCCGACATGTTCTCTCTTCTCTGCAAAGAAATTCTGAAGCGTCTTAAGAGTGGCTATTTTGTTCTTGGTATTTTCCCAGAATAAAGGTAACTTGGCCAGAAAACCAACTTTAGAAAAAGTCTAGGTGATTCGTAAAACGTTTCCATTTTTCAACGATTGAGCTCATTGTGCATCTGGTAACTTCAATGGTTTAGTCGTTTTTTCACAACTTTCCCTAGAAACATGCCTTGAAAAATAAAATCATGGATGATCAAAGGACACATGATGGTTTTTTTATATTTCAGTAACAATTTTTCTATATTTTTAAATACACCCAGTCATTATTGGGTACTATGTGTAGATTGATGGCAAACAAAATATATATAAAGTCTAGAACACAATAAAATAAGATAAAAATGAAAGAGGCTACATATTTTCTGAAGGCAAATAACAAGAAGCTAATATCTTTCTACCATAATGTCTGGTGTGTCCTAACATTGCTAAAGGAGGTACCTTGCCTCCATTTAGAGACACACGTTGCAGACATGAGATTTGCAAAAGACATATATGCTATCAAATACTTTACTCACTATCTATGGTCACTTTCATGGTCAATCTGAATAGGGTTACATTTATATGGTTGATATCACAGGCTCATATGCACTCTATAACGACACCTCATCTCGCACTGTATTTGCCTCCCAGTTCAAAGGGCGCGACCTGTCCCATCTCAGCCACCAAGAGGCATTGCATATCCTGGCCAGTTGCTATGAGCAACCGATCACTACACAGATTGAGGGGCAAAGGAGAAAACACAATCATTCCCAGTACCCAGAATGCAGCACGGAGCGACCGTCCTGGGAGGTGCTGAGGGCTCTAGGGGTGGTGGAGGGTACCAGGCCTGGCCTCGGGGCCTACGCTGCTGGGTAAGTGTTGCTCGGGTCGGGCCTTATCGCCACTTCTCTGTGTCTCTGCATGTGTATCCAACGCTAGATTAACGGTGACCCGGTTATGCTAAATCAGTGAAGTGCATCAATTCTAGCTATGGGTTTTGTTGATTAGGATCAATGGAGATCAATTGATAATAGGTTTAAATGCCTTGATCTAATGTGTAACCACAGACACATCTGACCTTGTTCTCCACAGGCCGTACTATGACCGAATGGCCCTCCCCCCAGATATCTACACAGCCAACGGATACCTGCCCAGTGTTCCCTACAACCTGGAGGACCTTAACAGGCTGGAGTACAGCGATGTGAGTCATTACGTGTGTTTTCTTTACATACGTCTAGCCTAGGTTTTGTACGTCCCATCGATAGCCATCACGTGTATATCCGCTGTTTATTTTCATTATCAGGAAACAGAGATGATGAATAACCAGCCCAGTAATAGTTGTCTGATTGGCTGCTGTAACACGGATAACGATAAGCCCAGCAGCTACCTTAGTCAGGTACAGTAAGAAATATACTAATATTTGAACACTTTGTCATACACGCTCGCAAGTCACAAGAACCAATGGAGAATCTCGTTTCTTCTTTCGTCCTCTTTTCCAGAGTGAGTATGAGGGCCACTGGCTCGACAGGCCTACGGGCTACTTGCCACTCCACGAGCTGGACAGCGGCTTGGGCTGCACTGATGGCAGCCTCCACCAGGAGGAGCTATCCGATCCAGAGACAGAGGACGGGGTAGAGGCCCCCATGTCCTCCCCTCCGGGACACACCAGCCGCGGGAGCTCCCCCTCCTCCGAGTCCCTGCTCTCCTCAGAGCTCAGTGACTCTGGCTTCCACAGCGTCAGCACCGGGGACTTCCGGCACTTTCAGAAGGTTATCGACGGGAGGGTTCATAACTACCGGAGTCAATGTCTAGCTGGCAACTGGAGATCGAGGTCTCGCTGGGACCTGGAGTCCATCCCGGAGACCCTGAGCTGTGACCCCCAGACTGGACCTCACAGAGCCATGACCCATCAGTGCCACACAGATGACAGCTCCATTCTGTACTGCAAATCCAGGAGCCCCCAGTTGACCGGACACGGCACCAGGTCTGCTCCCAGGGGGGTCGCTGCCAGATGTCGTACTGAACCCTGCCAGAGGAGAGCCTTAATGCTCAACCAGCGCTCCTCTGCGGACCTCCCCAGCCGCAGCTACACTGTTCATGACTTATCAGACAGGAGACGGGCCAGCCAGCCAGCCCTGATTCCTGGGAATAACAGAAACCCGGCTGGCAGCCCAAACCACCTGGCTGTGCCCATTGAGGACTCAATGAATGGTGCAATGCACTACCACAGGGACGCCAGTGAGAAAAGGAGACATCTGAGTAGCCAAGAGGACGGCACCTGGCACAGAGAATATGACGCACAGTACAGGGGCTCTATGTCCAGCGAGGAATGTAACAGTGAAGAACAGTGTCTTTCCAGGAGCCCCTCAAAGAAACCGCCTGGAAAAGAACCAGCAGACTGGCGTCAGTTTGCGACACTGGGACACCCTCACATTGGTGGAGGCTGGCCCCAAACACACAGCCCCTGTGATCCCCTCTACAGTACGCTGGACGGGCCCTCTGCCCGTAACAGGAGGGGTCTCTCTGGGAACCCCCGGGCTGTTAGGAACCAGCTCCTGAAGGCACGGGCCTCCCAGCTGGCTGACGAGCGGAGTGAAGTCACCACAGATGAGGAGGCGCGCGGGGAGGCCTGGGCAGGCCGCTACTGGAACAGGACGGAGCGCCGGCGCCATCTGGCTTTGGCCCGGGATCAGAGACAGAGGAGGCTGTGCCGTGAGGCTGATGGGATGGGAGATGATGGGGCCCCTGGCGGCTGCAGCACAGTACTGGAGCTCAGCCACAGGAAACAGAGCCGCCTGAGGAACCATAAACTGCTGGATGACTGGACCACAGTGGAGGAGCTACTGACCCACGGAACCAGAGTGGGGGAGGGGGACAGCATCTTATGTCACAGCCCTCTGCTCTCTGTTACCACAGTATAGGACAGTGTGTGTGTGTGTGTGTGTGTGTGTGTGTGCGTGTGTGTGTGTGTGTGTGTGTGTGTGTGTGTGTGTGTGTGTGTGTGTGTGTGTGTGTGTGTGTGTGTGTGTGTGTGTGTGTGTGTGTGTGCGTGTGTGCGTGTGTGTGTGTCTGTGTGTCTGTGTGTGTGTCTGCGTCTGTGTGTGCGTGTGCGTGTGTGTGCGCGTGTCTGTGTGTGTGTGTGTGTGTGTGTGTGTGTGTGTGTGTGTGTGTGTGTCTGTGTCTGCGTCTGCGTGTGCTCGACTCTCACAATCTTTAACACAAACCTAGAAGTTGACTGGACCAACGGCACTATCAAACAATACAAGTTTGCATTGCTTTCTGGAGATTGATCTCAAGTTACTGGTAGTTTGTTGCACATTTATGAGTAGACCATGAAACACTAACGGTACAGGCATTTTTCACATTCCAACACAAACTGTCATGAACACATTTCAATAGTATCAGACGCCGTAGGCATCCCATCTGCTTTTAAATTAATGTAACACTGACACAACCACCTGAGGTTTCACCATTGTTGTCTTAAAAAGCCAAACCAAACACAATATCTGGCAAGTCATCGCTATGTGATGCACACATTTATCACAGTTGGTAATACTTTTTTACCAGAGATCGTGAGTGTGTTGAGTAGTTCTATCTATTATTTGTTAGTTATGAGAATTGGCGGCAGGACACAACAGATTCATTCAAGACCAGCACAATACTTGCTATTAACAGACCAGATGCTAAGTGAAAGGTTAATTCCTATCAATATTTGTATTACACTGTCAGAACAAAATAATGTGCATTCTGGTGTAATTGTGTCTTTGACAAGCACTCACAACATTCAATCCATCTGTTCTCGAATACACATTGATTATTCGTAGTATGACAATAGATTTTTTTGGCCACACCCATAAAGTTGTTCATCCATTTTGATTTGACAGATGATTAGAAGAGTAAGTTATACTTGTACACTGAACCCTAAGGACGACGCCAGAGTAATGTGGGGAGAGAAGAAGAGAAGAATGTGCCTATGAATTAAAACAAAATACTAGCTTTTAACCCTTTTTAAGCAGGGCCCCAAAAACATTCTAAACCTCTGCTTAAAAGTTTCCTGTGTGGGTTTCGTGTTAGCAATCGAACAATAGCTAGTTTTACATGGTGAGTTTTCGTATTAGTACACTCTTATAGTGAATTGCTTATTTGCCCAAAGAGTGGAAACTAGAAATCCTTTCATCCTCGTAACACATTTGGCTACAGAAAGTAGCTTAATGTGGCCTTGGTTTTAAACCGCAAAGTTGTAGTTTTGTATAAAAACTCAGGTAGTGAATAGCGTGTTGTATCCACTGCGACGGGACGAGGGAACCATCCTATTCACACAAGGAATGCACTGTGAATGCATTCCCCTCAAATCAGATATGTGTGTTTGTAAATAAGTGTATGTATTTGGCTTATTGTCCATTCAGAAATAGAATGTCAGAGCTATTCTGAGTCCTTCATATTCAGACCATGGCCTGTAATGTCCATTCCAGGGTGTGTCTACATAGCATGCAGGTGGTTATTCACCTAAAGCACTGTTGCACATTTAAAACATTCTGGTGTACTTCTTTCACTTTGTCCTTTTGTTTGTTTACCGTGTTAATTAAAATGACAGAGTATTCACTCTTAGCATTTAGATTATACCTAATAAATACGCCTGCCAAGTGAACATGACAGCTGCATTTCCTACTGTCTAGCTCACATGATGACATGTCTAGCTGGGCTCCAGTCACAGAGCTTTTTTCCCATATTACAACTGTTTGTCAGACAGTGATGTGTCACAACATTTCATTCTGTTGTGGTTTTGCTTCTGCTAATTACAATATATTTTCCGGGTACAGTCCATAGCATGTGAGTGTAGCCATTCCTAATGACAAAACGACATACTTAAAACAATTGAAAACCCACTGACAGTTGTTAAATTAAACTCAAAATGCAAAATCATGCGAACAATTATCAAATGGTATTAAATATACATTCTTGCCTAGAATATGATCTCCAAGTGTTTTCATTTGTAATCTGGTTCATCGCTGTGTGTCCAAGCCATGCTAATTTTAAGGATAACTATATCAAAGTGTTGGAAACATAATACTGTTGTTAGAAGTACTTTGTATTTGCTCTAATAAAATATCTTAAAAACATCTTGTAATCTTCTGACCTTCATTTTATGATAAACTTTCAAATTAAAAACCACTCTTCATTTCTAAAGCTACATGCTACCATCCTCTTAGTCATACAAACAAAGGATTTGTTTTTAAATTTGCATTAATTTATTTGAAATAAAAATGAGACCATCTATTCATTACTTTGTAGAAGGAATTTTCCCAGCAATTAAAGCTTAAACCAGCTTTACACACCTCAATTTGGGCATCTTCTCCCACTTTACCTTGCAGATTCTCTCAAATCTTCAGGTTTTTCCACTTAACAGTACTTCACAGTACTACGCACGTCATGTTTTCAAGTGATTATATGAAGCAACGTGCAATACGGAGTTGTACCAGTAGGTGGCAGATGCACACAATTATTTATTAGTCTCACCAGCATTTTCATACAGTTTAGGTTAATGCATGTTTAAATGAATGTCATCTAAGAAAGAAATGAATTGTTGCAGTTGATGTATCATCTAATTCCACGTCTCAAGTAATGGTCTGTGCGCCCAAACCACCATACTGCATCCTTATGGGTAACTGACTGAGATTAGGATTAGATGCTGGGGATGTTTAAAGGTAACAAACAGAGATTAGGATTACATACTAGGGATGTTTAAATGTACAAACAGAGACTAGGATTAGATACTATGGATGCTTATGGGTAACAAACAGAGGTTAGGATTAGATACTAGGAATGTTTAAAGGTAACAAACAGAGACTAGGATTAGATACTAGTGATGTTTAAATATACAAACAGAGATTATGATGAGATACCATGGATGGGTATGGGTAACTGACTGAAATTAGGATTAGATGCTGGGGATGTTTAAAGGTAAGAAACAGAGATTATGATTACATACTAGGGATGTTTAAATGTACAAACAGAGATTATGATTAGATACTATAGATGCTTATGGGTAACAAACAGAGACTAGGATTAGATACTGGGGATGTTTATGGGTAACAAAGATTAGGATTAGATACTAGTGATGTTTAAAAGTAACAAACAGAGATTAGGATTAGATACTAGTTATGTTTAAATGTAACAAACAGAGATTAGGATTAGATGCTAGGGATGTTTATTAACAAACAGAGATTAGGATTAGATACCAGGGATGAAAGAGATCGATAGAAGTTGAGCGTGATTAGAAAGACTGTGAATTAGTTAACAAAAAGAGAGAATGCTAGAGAGAAATGAATGAATTGTAGGAGACCTCCATGATCAACACAATGGATGGTAAGGCAGCCAATCAGAGCGATGGAGGGCGGCGCCCTGTGTGTGTGTGTGTGTGTGTGTGTGTGTGTGTGTGTGTGCGTGTGTGTGTGTGTGTGTGTGTGTGTGTGTGTGTGCGTGCGTGCGTGCATGCGCGTGCGTGTGTGCGTGTGTGCGTGCGTGTTTCTGCAGGTGCAACTTTATATTTAAAAAAATCGGTCCAGGTATTCAACTCTCTCAGGTTATTTCTTTGAAAAAAACGAACTTAGGTATTACATTACAATAAGTGTGTGCAACTCTAACCGCTTGGAAAGACCAGATATTAAAAACTGATCATCATGATCTTAAGATAATCAAATAATCTAGACATTACAGATGTTAAAAGCACAAACTTTTTTAACTTCAGATTTGGCATCATTATACACAGCAATAACGGCTTGAATATTTTTAGATATCTTTGGAAAAAGATAATGTAGTAAAAATAAGTCATAAAAACAAGTATACGTGTAATGCTGTGTGATATAATGAAGATTTCAAAGGAAAGCCAGGTCAGCCACAGCTAACGTTGTTTCTGCCCACAGGGCTCACTATTGTGTGTGTGTGTGTGTGTGTGTGTGTGTTCGTTGATTTAAATCTACTGCTGCTGAAGTCTAGATGTCAAGTCTGATACCAAATGTGTTTATTTAAGTGTTTGTCAACCTCTGGCATTCTTCCTTCTTCCAGTTGTAAATATCAATAACTTGTCAGCTCAACTGTTTTTTCATTTAAAGAATCTTATGATGACCAGTTTGTCAAAAGGTCGTATTGCTTTTGTTTCTTGCCCTTTGCTGTACATTCTTAATCCTGTTGTTCTGTACTATTTTAAGAAAAACAAAATGTTCAAAAACTGTAAGCAATGATTTTGCATTAAATAATTGAATTTATCAAAAAGAAATGACTGCTAATAATTTCACTGTTCTAAATTGAATCAGCAGCACATCAGAATCAGGTTTATTCGCCATGTCAGTGCAAACAGAGACAAGAGAGACCATGCCTAGTTGTCATATGTAGTGAATAAACATAGGATGTCTTTAATATATCTGAATGAATAGTGCAAGTGAGCAATGCATAGATGTGATGTGAGCAGATTGCAAAAAAAAGAAAAAGATCAATTCCTAGGTTTTAGTTTCAAATAGCACAGTTGGTCAAAATAAATATCTAGTTATAGTTCAGGATGTCTTTTGAGGATTCTTTCCTATCAGAGCTGATAGTGTCCAGAGTTCTGAATAGTATGTTACCTGGAAGGGAGGGGTCTGCCTCAATCCTTGCTGCCAGCCTCAGTAACCTGGCTTTGATCAGTTCTTTGAGGGATGGCAGCTTACATCCAATGGTACGCTCTGCATTGTGGATGATGCGTTGCAGTCTGTTTTAATCATTGGCCTTGGCTGCAGCGTACCAGAAAGTGATGGAGGAAGAGCTCCTCCTGTTAACAGCAGTTTTTTGTGTAAGTCAACAATTTAATGATTTGCTGTGAACAATATAATTTATTAAATTTGAAGCGGTTCTGATGGGTTTATTGGCTTCATTCTAGTAGAAGGGAATCATTGGCTAAGGCATAGCAAGAGAGACTGTAAAAATTTAGGGCAACTTGTAAAAGCACTGTGGCAAAGGCTGATGTAAAAAAGGGTTTTTGTAAAAAACTTTTTTAAACATTGAAAACATGTTGATTCAAATGTAGGACAGTGTATTACTTCAAAAGTACATTTATATATAGGTGTATTGTTTATGTAAGTTCACACTAGAAAAGACACATGCACACCCAGAACTGAGTTAATAATTTTAATGAGGTCCCATGGAGATGAATATTGATATGTCCTCTAGGCGTTGTTTTGGAGACTTGGGAATAATTCTTTCAGCAAATGTTATGGCTGAGTCAGGAAAAAAGAAATACAAAGCAAAACTGTTGCGAGATCCCCTGAGTCATTGAGGATAGACTTCACTGTTAAAAAAATTGAAAGCAGTCCTGCTTTGTTACACAGAATATCCTAATGCTTGACAAAGGAGAAACACAAGAACACAGAACAACCACTGGAATCATTCAAATGAATAGTACTGTGATCTTCCAAGGTTCTGGTGCTAATCTGCATTGTGTTTGTGCCACCCTGATCATAATGATCAATCTAGACACTTTCCACCCCGACCCACCCACGTTCTTAGTCCCATCACTTCTGCTATCCTCAAAAAGACCTGAGGAGGAAACCAACATCATGGTAACAGTTAAGTAATTTCAACGAGCTTATGTCCGAAAATAAACCTGAAAATAAGTTGTTTAAGTTTATCCTGTCCCATAGCAGACCTATGAAGCTCCGGTTGGAGATCCAGCTTCGCTCCGTGATATCACCATTCATACTTGAACAATGACCTGACCCTCAGAAGAAGGTTGCTTCTTTAGAGGGTGGTGAAGACCGCTGTCACTTTTCTCCAACATGCCATTATTCGAATATCTACTTTAAACCCGAGATATTCTCGCTGACACCATCCAGAGAATAATCGCTGGCCTCTCCTGTGAGGTGCGAATGTGACAAAGATGATTAAAAAAATTAAAAGCAGAATGATTACAGAAAATTGGATCCAAATAGATCACTTCTATTCTCACCGTAGAAACAGAAATGCATAGCAACGTTTGAAGTGTTTTTCTTACCGCCTGGGTCATCCATTATAAAAGGTGACATTTTCTCTCATTTTCTACACCTCATCTGTCTAGATGACATTGAAAAATACACTCTGCAGGTAAGGTGTGATTGATGCCTGCCTGCTGTCAATGTGAAAGTAATCGAAAACCCAAAGAAGAAATTATGACACACACAAACGATGGAATCCGATAGCAAGTCAAGAGATTTTATTATAGAATTCATATAGGCACAACCTCACATTTATAGGCACTGAACTACTGTACTGCCACAACTCTGCCTGTACTGAGCACATTACAGTAACAATGTCTTATATCACCAAAAGACAATTACAGGATCCCACCCCAACATCTCCCAGTCGAACCAGAGCTTTGTGAAAACGCATGAAGCCCTGTCCTGTACAATGATCCACACATGAGTCTGTTTGTAAACCCAGTCTTTAGGTGCTACAGAGCCAGATGCTGCCAAGCCACTGGACTGGGACAGGTGGAGACACCAAGATCATTAAGGAGATAACTGGCTCCAATATTCTGGCTGGTTACTGTGTCTCGGGCTAGATGTCAATACTGCGTTTTAAAAAGTCTTATTTTACATGTTTCAGTATTGAAATATAACCTATTCAGACTAATGCTCGTTGTGTTTGAAGATTATAAGAGTGAAACAGTTTGTGTGCTGATTGTCAGTTTGAACATGAAAGATGCCACACATTATAGATGAGTAAAGTATGGGAGTGGCCTGTTTGGATATAAATGATTTCTCTTTATTTTCAAGAGAATTTATTAAGGTTTAGACACTGACTTAATAATGGCTTAGTGGTCCTTATCCAGTTTTTACAATTTAGAGGAATGCCCTTCTCCACATGTAAATTAGTGTGAAAGAGTGAGAATGTGTCCGTGTCGCTGTAAGCCAAAACAAAATCACTGGTGTCAATATGTTCAATATTGTGTAGACTTCAAAATCATATGTTGTGTCTGTGTTTGTGTATCTTGATAAAAGCGAACTCGCCTTATGGTTTCTAACAGAAAAACAATATATGAAACAAGTATATAAAATTGTGCCTGCTTTTGTTTCGTCAGAAACCCTCATTGATAATCAGACACGTTTGAGACAAGAGTCAGGACGTACCGCGCATTTGAGACAGATCATCAGCTAATATTATTACTGTTGTTACAAACCATGTAAACACAACACAGCACAGCATTACAGAGAGATAACAGACCAGGTGTCAACACCACCCCAAATCTCACCATATACAGCTCAAACCGCACACCACCACCACAAACCTCACCATATACAGCTCAAACCACACAACACCACCCCAAACCTCACCATATACAGCTCAAACCACACAATACCACCACCAACCTCATCATATACAGCTCAAACCACACAACACCACCCCAAACCTCACCATATACAGATCAAACCACACAATACCACCACAAACCTCACCATATACAGCTCAAACCGCACACCACCACCACAAACCTCACCATATACAGCTCAAACCACACAACACCACCCCAAACCTCACCATATACAGATCAAACCACACAATACCACCACAAACCTCACCATATACAGCTCAAACCACACAACACCACCCCAAACCTCACCATATACAGCTCAAACCACACAACACCACCCCAAACCTCACCATATACAGATCAAACCACACAATACCACCACAAACCTCACCATATACAGCTCAAACCACACAACACCACCCCAAACCTCACCATATACAGCTCAAACCACACAATACCACCACAAACCTCACCATATACAGCTCAAACCACACAACACCACCCCAAACCTCACCATATACAGATCAAACCACACAATACCACCACAAACCTCACCATATACAGCTCAAACCACACAACACCACCCCAAACCTCACCATATACAGCTCAAACCACACAATACCACCACAAACCTCACCATGTCCAGCTCAAACCACAGAACATGAATAGAGACACTTATGAGAAGCGCTGTGGGATTAAAACAACAGAAAGAATACCAATAATTTAAATACTAATTTCTGTGTGGATACAAATCTATAACACTTCACTGCCTAATACAGTAATGCTACATGCAGAAGTGGCCGTTCACAGCATATGACAGAGAAACAGAGGCTCTGATGTTGTAAATAAAACAGTCCTAAAAGGATTTCTAATCAAATTTAGCCAAATGTGGGAATATGTAACTTATGGATTCAGCATATATATTCCTAAGGGAAGGCAGAGGAGAGGCATGTTTTATAGAAAACCTGAGTCTATCAGACTGCTATAAAGGTAACAAATGAGAAATGTGAATGCACAAGAACATTATTCTTTGTTGATAAAACCCACCACTATGCTATTAGAGTACACAACTAGAGTAAACAGCCATACAGAGTTGAGTCATCTCTCAGGTCAGTGCCAGAGGAACACACATGAAAAATAATATTAGCTGGGTAACTGTCAGTTCTTCTCTTCCAAGAGATGCCTCATAGAATGTCTCGAGGTTACGGGAGCACTGTCTTCTGAACTGTACTCAAGAGCTTTGAAAGCATAGATCTTCCAGAGAACAGACCCTAGGCCTTCTGCAGGTTGCCAACGAATACAGCATTCTCTTTCCACAAGTGATAATCTACAGTATTTACGTATGTACAAACACACGGATGAGCCAAAACCTAGTGAAGAACCACAAGCTGGCTTCATGGTGTTGAGCGACCAAGGCTCATTGATGCATGAGGGCAACGAAAGCTCTTCTGTCTGGTCCCAACCTGTGGCACAACTCACTAGAATATGCACTGCTGGTTATGGGAGGAATGTGTCAGTGTATCCTGTTGCATATGGGACTGGGTAGCCACAGACCACTTAGAGTTCCCATGACGTTACATTTTTCGTTTAATTTAACCGTTATTTAACCAGTTAGTCTGATTGAGAACAAATTCTCATTTGCAACGCCGACCCGGGGAGAAGCTGGAGATTGAACCCAGAACATCTTACATACGAAGCATACACCCTACCACTGAGATACCAACTCCTCCAATAGGAACCCATGACATCATACACACGAAGCATACACCCTACCACTGAGATACCAACTCCTCCAATAGGAACCCATGACATCATACATACGAAGCATGCACTCTACCACTGAGATACCAACTCCTCCAATAGGAACCCATGACATCATACATACGAAGCATACACCCTACCACTGAGCTACACCAACTCCTCCAGTAGGAACCCATGACATCATACATACGAAGCATACACCCTACCACTGAGATACCAACTCCTCCAATAGGAACCCATGACATCATACATACGAAGCATACACCCTACCACTGAGCTACACCAACTCCTCCAATAGGAACCCATGACATCATACATACGAAGCATACACCCTACCACTGAGATACACCTCCATGGTCCCCTGTTCACCTACAAAAGCACCTATGATGGGCACGCATCCTTTAGAACCGGATCATGAAACAGTGGCAGAAGGTTGCCTGGTCCAATGAGTCACATTTTCACCAAGATGCCCTGTGGGAAGAAGACAAGCCAGTGAAGGGAGTGTGAAGCTCTGGGCAACGTTCTGCTGGGAAACCCTGGGTCTGGGAATTCATGTGGATGTCAGTCGACTGAGCATCTGTGGGGACGTGCTGGACCAACAAGCCTGATCCATGGCAGCTCTGGGTGTCAGATACCACGGTTGACATTGTTCTGGACCAACTGGATATTTACAATAATGTTTTGGCTCATCAGTGTATATTTGTGTTCTACCATTTAATGTGTTGCCAGCAAGCCGGAGATTACTGCGTTGTGCCCAGGAGCTTAAACAAACAAAACCTGCCACATAGACAGAGAAAAATCGAGCAACAAGCACCTTAGAGGACTTGGAAAGTCACTGCAATCCCAAAGGATTTACTAAAGGTCAATGACATCAAAAACACGGTGTTCAGGAAACATGTATGTGATGGGAGAGAGTGTGGAGCTGCATTGTGTATATACTATGTTTGTGTGTGCGCGTGTGTGTGTGTATGTGTGTGTGTATGTGGTTTAGGGAGGGTATTAAACTATAACACAGTATGTAAAAACAAATCATAGTAAAAACACTGAAATGTATTCAAATTAGTAGGTAGAATATGAATCTTAGAGGGTATCATTATGGTCCATGACATTGTATTGTCCCTGCCTTCACATGGGACTCTTACTGCCCAGAACAGTGTGTCAACTACATGCTACAAGCGCTAACAAATCCTCTCTTTGGATTAGGAGAAATCATCATGTAATTTAAATAACTTCTGGAAAATTTTATCAGGGATGTTGACGTCAACGCTTTCATTCATTGTAGAATGAGACTATGCGGGCCTCATGAATATGCATAGACCGTCTGAAATTCAACAGGGACAACTCTCATATAAAGCGTTAGGCAGGATGTAAATTAATACACAATTAACAATCTTAAACCTCTATCACACCTGTTCACAATTAAAAATACAGAATGCAAAATGCTCATCTTAGCAAAAAATGTAAACACAATTAAAAAAAATCTCCTCACAATAATAATGATGTAGCTGAGTAGCGTGGACAGATTATTGAGTGTCATATTATTTGTTGAGCCATCTCCCATCTGATTTCACCAAACCAGACACAGGTCCCTGCCATATGACAAGGTCCCTGCCATATGACACAGGTCCCTGCCATATGACACAGGTCCCTGCCATATGACACAGGGCCCTGCCATATGACACAGGTCTCTGCCATATGACACAGGTCCCTGCCATATGACACAGGTCCCTGCCGTATGACACAGGTCCCTGCCGTATGACACAGGTCCCTGCCGTATGACACAGGTCCCTGCCGTATGACACAGGTCCCTGCCGTATGACACAGGTCCCTGCCGTATGACAAAGGTCCCTGCCGTATGACACAGGTCCCTGCCGTATGACACAGGTCCCTGCCGTATGACACAGGTCCCTGCCGTATGACACAGGTCCCTGTCGTATGACACAGGTCCCTGCCGTATGACACAGGTCCCTGCCATATGACACAGGTCCCTGCCATATGACACAGGCCCCTGCCATATGACACAGGCCCCTGCCATATGACACAAGTCCCTGCCATATGACACAGGTCCCTGCCATATGACACAGGTCCCTGCCATATGACACAGGTCCCTGCCATATGACACAGGTCCCTGCCATATGACACAGGTCCCTGCCATATGACACAGGTCCCTGCCATATGACACAGCTCCCTGCCATATGACACAGCTCCCTGCCATATGACACAGCTCCCTACCATATGACACAGGTCCCTGCCATATGACACAGGTCCCTGCCATATGACACAGGTCCCTGCCATATGACACAGGTCCCTGCCATATGACACAGGTCCCTGCCGTATGACACAGGGCCCTGCCGTATGACACAGGGCCCTGCCATATGACACAGGTCTCTGCCATATGACACAGGTCCCTGCCATATGACACAGGTCTCTGCCATATGACACAGGTCCCTGCCATATGACACAGGTCCCTGCCATATGACACAGGTCTCTGCCATATGACACAGGTCCCTGCCATATGACACAGGTCCCTGCCATATGACACAGGTCCCTGCCATATGACACAGGTCCCTGCCGTATGACACAGGTCCCTGCCGTATGACACAGGTCCCTGCCGTATGACACAGGTCCCTGCCGTATGACACAGGTCCCTGACGTATGACACAGGGCCCTGCCATATGACACAGGTCCCTGCCATATGACACAGGTCCCTGCCATATGACACAAGTCCCTGCCATATGACACAGGTCCCTGCCGTATGACACAGGTCCCTGCCATATGACACAGGTCCCTGCCATATGACACAGGCCCCTGCCATATGACACAGGCCCCTGCCATATGACACAAGTCCCTGCCATGACACAGGTCCCTGCCATATGACACAGGTCCCTGCCATATGACACAGGTCCCTGCCATATGACACAGGTCCCTGCCATATGACACAGGTCCCTGCCATATGACACAGGTCCCTGACATATGACACAGGTCCCTGCCATATGACACAGCTCCCTGCCATATGACACAGCTCCCTACCATATGACACAGGTCCCTGCCATATGACACAGGTCCCTGCCATATGACACAGGTCCCTGCCATATGACACAGGTCCCTGCCATATGACACAGGTCCCTGCCATATGACACAGGTCCCTGCCATATGACACAGGTCCCTGCCATATGACACAGGTCTCTGCCATATGACACAGGTCCCTGCCATATGACACAGGTCCCTGCCATATGACACAGGTCCCTGCCATATGACACAGGTCCCTGCCATATGACACAGGTCCCTGCCGTATGACACAGGTCCCTGCCGTATGACACAGGTCCCTGCCGTATGACACAGGTCCCTGCCGTATGACACAGGTCCCTGACGTATGACACAGGGCCCTGCCATATGACACAGGTCCCTGCCATATGACACAGGTCCCTGCCATATGACACAAGTCCCTGCCGTATGACACAGGTCCCTGCCGTATGACACAGGTCCCTGCCATATGACACAGGTCCCTGCCATATGACACAGGCCCCTGCCATATGACACAGGCCCCTGCCATATGACACAAGTCCCTGCCATGACACAGGTCCCTGCCATATGACACAGGTCCCTGCCATATGACACAGGTCCCTGCCATATGACACAGGTCCCTGCCATATGACACAGGTCCCTGCCATATGACACAGGTCCCTGACATATGACACAGGTCCCTGCCATATGACACAGCTCCCTGCCATATGACACAGCTCCCTACCATATGACACAGGTCCCTGCCATATGACACAGGTCCCTGCCATATGACACAGGTCCCTGCCATATGACACAGGTCCCTGCCATATGACACAGGTCCCTGCCATATGACACAGGTCCCTGCCATATGACACAGGTCCCTGCCATATGACACAGCTCCCTGACATATGACACAGCTCCCTGACATATGACACAGGTCCATACCGTATGACACAGGTCCCTGCCATATGACACAGGTCCCTGAAATATGACACAGGTCCCCGCCGTATGACACAGGTCCCCGCCATATGACACAGGTCCCTGCCATATGACACAGGTCCCCGCCATATGACACAGGTCCCTGCTGTATGACACAGCATAAAAGGTTACACATCAAAGGTCTTCCCTACAGGACAGGCAGACAAAAGACAATAATTATGTTATGGAGACATGAACCAAAAAATGCTGTCACAGAGACAGGCACAATTAAACAGGACTCCACGGCCATTATGTGTAGAACTTTGTTGGGACGGGGGACAAATAAACAACAACATTTGGATCCAAGGAATATGTAGTTTAACATATCCACAAAGAACATAATAAAAATATATAATTAAAAAAATATACTTTTCATAACAAGAACACCATCCTACTACATTTAGCTCTAAAACCGCTCCGGTTTTAGCTTCGTATATCTGTTAATTAAGAGGCTGAATGGGGCAAGGCTGAACAACGATGACATGTATACTGGAAATACAGCATGGACTTTAGAACTATTTACCAATGTAGAACACACACACACACACACAAACACACACAAACACACACACACACACACACTATTTGGGTCTCAATCTTCTCCAACATTTAAGGAATCGGTTAAATAATACATAAATAAATACAATAGAACCTACAGGTCCTTTGTCTTTCGCATTTTGTTAATTGTTAAGCTCAGAGGTAAAAAATGCATTTTTCCCACTCTAAAACACATCTTTAAAGGAAAATAACGACACATATCTAAAATGTATTCAAGTTCATAAGTGGCTAGAAACATGTTATACTTATATCGTCTCTCTTTAGCACACAACTCTCTCATTTACAGAGAGCACGGTCGGGCTAGAGTGACAGCAGTGTCAGATGGGTACATTGCTCTCCCCCAATGAAGCAATTTGAAGAAACAAAAATTGGGGAGCTCCTATAAAATGTGCTACATGCCATAATAATTTATGTGGCACAGGTCTGTACACTTTTCTATCTCCTCCGAAGACTGTTGGCATTACAAAGTAAGCGAATGAGTCCTAGAGGGAGGAAATGAACAGTACACTGTAAAAACGGCAGCAGACATGCATCACGTTGTAAAAATACAATGTAATTTTTGCTGTGACAGAACACTTGCTTTTTCACATAGATAATTGTTATTTCACAACACTCGAATAAATTATCTTTAGTGGGGGGGGGACAATGTAACCTTCTGGCTTTGCATGTCCTTCACCTCGAACCTGCTCTCACTGAAAGAGACCAAAAATGACTTCACGCTTCTGAGGAACACTTAGATGCACTTAAACAAATCAAGACGTGTCATTATTCCCCTTTACGTTTCAGGGAAAAGCGCTTTGATGGGTCCAGATGCTACCGAGCAGGGCTGGGCCTGCAGTTCTGGAGGTTCAATTCAAGATTGTGGTATTTCACCACCACGTTGGTAACAGTGCTATATTCACACATGCACGCTTGTGAAGGTACCAAAAGACACTCGTATATACTTGTTGTATCTTAAACTCTCTAATTCTTAAGGTGATACAACATGTCTAATGCCACCACAGCTGACACTGCTGGGATGAAACATTATGGCCCTAAGCTCCTTAGTTTCCACAAAAATACCCTGCTTTTATACTGAAAAATGCTGTCAAGCTCAAAGGCGTGTTTTCTGTAGTGTCGGTCGGTGTAGGTTTATGCGTGTGTCTTATGTGAGCAAACTCTAATTTAAAATCCATTCCATTGTCATTGAAAAGCGTTGTCCAGAATAAGACTCCAAATAAACTTCTTGAATTGCATTGAGTTGTGTGTGTTTTGCTTTTTTCTCTCGTTTGATGTCTACCAGGTATCTTACATATGTCCTTCGTTCCTGTGTCCGGGTCGCTGTCTTGTATCCACATCGCTGGACCAACTCCGAGCTACAGGGCAAACACCTTGTCATGATAAATGTTTATTACCTCGACGCCCAAAATGTATTTCAATAGTTTGTCTGCAGTTTCTGTTTGTGTGTCAGACAGTTTCTCTGAAACAAAGGGCCTCCACGACGTTGCTGGGTGCCTGGGCCACGCCCCCAATGAGGAACAGCATGTTTGGCGTCTGAAGGGGTGAACAGGAGCAGCGAGGACTCGGCATGGGGGTCACATACTCCCAACGCCTCTTCACTGGGTTGTAGCTCTCCACCGATGACAGGGGGGATGGTTGGTTACCTGAACACACACACACAGGCACACTTCAGGTTTATACATACAATAAAAAATATTACCCAACCCCTAACCCAAACCTTATATGTCTAAATGTAACACCCAACTCCTCAACCCCTAACCCAAACCATATATGTCTAAATATAACACCCAACTCCTCAACCCCTAACCCTACCCTAACCTTAAAAGCCTAAACCTTAATCCCAACCCCAATTCCTAAATGACTAATTCTCTACTTCTAATCCCAGATGCAAGCTGTACTGTGTTTTGTTATAGTGAAATATGGACCCAGACGTAATGCAGAGAGAAACATTAGCAGGCTGGTCTGGGGCTTCTCTGCACTTACTTATTAACACAATCCAGTAAACATAATGGAAAAAAATAACTATTTCTTTCTCACATGTTTGTATAGTGAGGCATATTACTACAAATGTTCAAAATTTACCAGTAAACTACCAGAATCAAGGGCTTCAATGTCTTTTGGTTAGTCACAATTATTATTTAATATATTCTAAATGCAATAATCATATAAATAACAATAATGACAAGCTATAAAAATGTAGGTTAAAAGCTCATTTGCAAGGTGGACCTGGCAATAAATCAGAAGTAAGAAGTCAGTGTTTATATATACAACAGAACACATGCAAAAATTCTAATGGCTGTGACATTTACGAACCATTAAAGGCTGACAATGATTTAATGTTTCCCGGTTTAATTATAGAAGCATTATAAGATTCCCTGTCTTAGGGACTGTGATTGAGAGCACTGATATTGAGAGCTGTAAGCCTGTGAAGCTGATGTTAAATAGAATTAAAGACGTAGGGAGTAGCCTAGTGACTGACATGTACACACAAATGTGCCAGTGCTTAAAATAAGGTCTCCAGTAGGTGGCAGTAATGAGGTGCTTGAGAGATAAGGCGCTTAGTACCACAGATGGAATAACGCAGCATGTTCCGTCCATCCAGATGGCTGGGGAGCATACTTTAAAAGCACCAGAGGAGATCGCTAGAAGTAGAATTAAAACTCAAACCTAAACCAAAAATCACATGTACTATTTAGTGCTCTAAGCTCTAATAAACTGTATCTTCCGCAGTCACCCATTTTAAACTCCCTCTATACACACACACACACACACACACACACACACACACACACACACACACACACACACACACACACACACACACACAGTAAAATCTCCAAGTATATCCTTGTCATTATCAACCTATACCGACTACAGCTAAGTTTCTCTGGTTTCCATGGAGATGCAGTGTGAGCTGTAGATGATATGGACTGGTGGGTGAGGTGATACTATTGTTATCATAATTTCTGGGTAGAACAAAGTGCTGAAGCCGTGTCCTCTTTTCACGGCAATCAGAGTAGCTGCACAGCCCCGTTCCTTTATAATCTTCACAGGAACACGGTCTGCTTTGATACCGTGTGAAGAACCACTCCTGAGCTCTGCTTAGCTCCCAATGTTCCAAACGCTTTCTGTCACACTTTTTTTCCCAGGCCAGCTACACAATGTTTATTCACCTGCATTTATTACCAGTCCACAACCCAGCTCACCTTTACAACACCTATATATCCATTCTCTTACCAGTCCACAACCACGGCCTTGAATCTGCCAAACACTCAACCCTCCAGGTGATCCCGTTCTGTTTGTATTTGACCTGGACTATTCTATTTTATAAGACTCTCTGCATTTAATAAATGCATTTAATAATTATTAAACTCAACTATCATAAGTTCACCCAGCACAGCCAGAAGAGGACGGGCCACCCCTCATAGCTCCTCTCTAGGTTTCTTCCTTGATTCGACTCATCAGGGAGTTTTTCCTAGACGCCGTGTATCAACTTGTTGATGTGTGCTCTGTCGGCTCAAGGCTGGGTGTTTGTAAAACACTTTGTGACAACTTTAATGTAAAAAGGACTTTATAAAATACATTTCATTGATTGATTGATTGACCTGACTGCTCTCCAGTTCTGTAACAACTTCTGGAGTCTGAATGACAGCTCACGGTTTAATAGATTTTAACACTTGCTTCTTTAAACTTCGGTTAGAGATAAAGCAAATTGCGGTGAGAATGTTCGAACATTCTCTAACGTTCTCAAAATTGTGTTATCCAGGTTGGCAATTATTGTAGACTTCTCATTATTGGTGGATAAACAGTAGCATCCTGTCATGCTACATCTGTCACACACTAAGTAGACCAGAAACAAAAAAGCAGTTCTTCTGTGGCTCTTTCATTATTTAATATTTTATGAATTAATAATATAACACTATTGTTCACTGTTATTGAGTGTTACTCCACTTCAATGACTTTCATATTGTTCCATGTACTTTGATTTGTTAATATTCATTTTGTTAAGTTATTTTACCGAATGTCATAATTCAATA
Source organism: Dallia pectoralis (assembly GCA_029465975.1). Classification (NCBI taxonomy): domain Eukaryota; kingdom Metazoa; phylum Chordata; class Actinopteri; order Esociformes; family Umbridae; genus Dallia; species Dallia pectoralis. The sequence continues at coordinate 16,795,518 of CM055728.1, read as the reverse complement.
CATATCAATTAACCAGCTGTAGAGACTGATGTGTTTGCCACTTTAATTTACCTTTTTACATTCATTATAAAGCCTGGGGGCTCTATGGGTGCATGTCAACAACTGGCATGAATAATACATACAAAAATAGAGTATATTCACTTTTTATGATCTCATATGAATGTATTCAGGCTGTCCCTTTGATATTTCCATTTTGTTTCTGGTGAGTGCAAACATGTAATGATCACTTGAACCCAGTGCCACTAACGCAATGTACAACCACAAGTGACATTCTATTGTAGATTCGGCACAAACATGCTTATCATCCACCTGATCGAATTCCCTATAATTAATATGTAGTCATTGAACTCAGGGAGATCTAGTGGGAACAAGAATAAAAAGTATGTACCGGTATGTAAAAAAGAAAGAGCTAAGAAAGAAGTGTCTGGGAGACAGAGATAGCGACGAAATGGAGTTGAGTGTTTGAGATGAGAAGGCCGCAGCTTCTCTGTCACATGACAAACACATGTCAATCTAAAAATCAGCCCTTCAGATTCCTCACAGCCATCTCTATGAATAATAAACAGCTACCTAATTCAAAGCGAGGCAATTCTCCCAGAAGGTTGTTAAACTTACAGAAAACCACTCATTTACCAGACTTTTTAAAGTCTAAAAAAGGGAATAAAAAGGGAATAAAATAACTATGAATCATAAAATACCCTACTGGGATTGAATATCTCATGCCCAGAACGCTGTGGATCATATCCCAATGAGTTGCTTTCCCCTGATTTCTATTTCTTACTCCATCTGTATATTTACGTTTATCACTTAATCAAACATTTCGGCTTTCGTTCGTAATCTCCCTCTATCTCTGTTTGACTGTGTGTGTGTGTGTGTGTGTATGTGTTTCTTTCTGTTACACCAACTACTAAACTACACAAGCCATATCCCTCTTTGCTTTAACGATACACTGGCTAAAGTTCTTCTGACTGATTGAACACACGCTTCGTTGTCCCATTAGCTGTAACTTGGAGATCAATTGACCAAATACATTAACCAACCAATGACACAATATGTGCAGCTATTTAGAGATGAGAGAATACATTTTCACATGGTCTAATTAAAATCTCAACACTGCTACACTGGTGTAAATTCAGACAACGTACAATCATGTAGCCAAGGAAACACTAACTCTCTTTTTATTACTCATTCAATTTCACGCTGTAGTCCTCGTGAGCCAATAGGGGTTAGTATGTTTTGTGTCATTAATTCATCCAATACGGTGCTACATTAGCCATTTAATTTGTGACTGTGTTTATCTGGACAGTCGAGTGCTCACCTAGTCCACCTGCAACAATGACTCTTCCACCCAGACACCCAGCCACAAAGTCGGCTCTCTTATCTCTCATCTTGGAGCCACGGGTGGGTTTGATCCAGATACCTGAAACACAGAGAAATCAGAGGTCAAAGGTCAGAGGAGACTGAAACATCTGTTCAACATACATTTCTCAATCCCGGTTAAACTATTGATAACACTGTCCAGGACAATTCTGCCTGTTTACCTATTGAGTGGTTGTAAAACAGCACAGTCCAAATGACAAGCTGAGAGATGTCAGTCTGTCATTGAACCACTTTTCCTTGCCCTTCGGTTCGGCTTATTCTCTCGCTCTCTGTGACAATAAGAGTTCAAAAAGCTCGTTCACTACATTTGCCTCCAAGCTTGTCGTACCTTTCATCTGAATATTTCCTTACTCCATCAGGTGACTACTTCCTGTTTCTCCATCACTATCTCATTCACATTCTCCATACTCCTCTTCGTTTCTCACTCTCTACCCCGTTTGCCTTCATTCACATCTTTTTTTCAACTCTATATATCTTTATTCTGCCCATTTCCCACTGTGCTCTATTTTTTCTCAGCATCTACTCTCTGCCTCTGTCCTTCTCCACCTGTGTTATCTCAGCAGTCATATCTCCCACCTCAGGTAGATAGATGAAGGCCCACTGTCCTCCAGATAGGGACTCTGCTTGTGCTCAGTTTCAGATAGCTCCATTAATCAAACAGCACAAGGAGGCGTGTTGTGGTCCACTCTGCTCTGGCTTCCCGGTTCAGTCTGGCCAGACGTCTGCCCGACGGCAGATCATGTTTTCTAAATTTGGGACAGTGTACACCCATGTCCCCCCACAAAACTCCCACTCTGCACTGTGTCGGCTAAAAGCCTGATTTCAAGCATTCCATCTCCTCTCCATGGAAACAGGGACGGTAAAGAAATCATTGGCACATGCAAAAGCCATCATAACAAATAGCATATGTGCACCTTCCTTCACATCCTACACCCCCGACACCACCTTGTTCATCTTCAAACACCACAATCTCCATCTCCTACACATCAAACCCACATTTTTGGTCTTCCACAACACCAACTTTTCTAATTACACCCTTCTACCACACTGCTTTCCTCTACACCTGCCTGGACATGTCCTCACCTTCTGTCCAGTTGTCACCACCATACTTATTCTCTCGTATATGCAGAGGTTTAGAGTCAAATGAGCAGATGCACTTGGTCTCTGGCAACGCCTGAACCTTCCCAGATGGACCAACAGCTCTATATATGACTGACCAACAGCTCTGTATATGACTGACCAACATCTGTATATATGACTGACCAACAGCTCTGTATATGACCGACTAACAGCTCTGTATATGACTGACTATCAGCTCTATATATGACTGACCAACAGCTCTGTATATGACCGACCAACAGCTCTGTATATGACTGACCAACAGCTCTATATATGACTGACCAACAGCTCTGTATATGACTGACCAACATCTGTATATATGACTGACCAACAGCTCTGTATATGACCGACTAACAGCTCTGTATATGACTGACTAACAGCTCTATATATGACTGACCAACAGCTCTGTATATGACCGACTAACAGCTCTGTATATGACCGACCAACAGCTCTATATATGACTGACCAACAGCTCTGTATATGACTGACCAACAGCTCTGTATATGACTGACCAACAGCTGTATATATGACTGACCAACAGCTGTATATATGACTGACCAACAGCTCTATATATGACTAACCAACAGCTGTATATATGACTGACCAACAGCTCTGTATATGACTGACTAACAGCTCTGTATATGACTGACCAACAGCTCTATATATGACTGACCAACAGCTCTGTATATGACTGACCAACAGCTGTATATATGACTGACCAACAGCTCTGTATATGACTGACTAACAGCTCTGTATATGACTGACCAACAGCTCTATATATGACTGACCAACAGCTCTGTATATGACTGACCAACAGCTCTGTATATGACTGACCAACAGCTCTATATATGACTGACCAACAGCTCTGTATATGACTGACCAACAGCTCTATATATGACTGACCAACAGCTCTATATATGACTAACCAACAGCTGTATATATGACTGACCAACAGCTCTGTATATGACTGACTAACAGCTCTGTATATGACTGACCAACAGCTCTATATATGACTGACCAACAGCTCTGTATATGACTGACCAACAGCTCTGTATATGACTGTCCAACAGCTCTATATATGACTGACCAACAGCTCTATATATGACTGACCAACAGCTCTGTATATGACTGACCAACAGCTCTCTATATGACTGACCAACAGCTCTGTATATGACTGACCAACAGCTGTATATATGACTGACCAACAGCTCTATATATGACTGACCAACAGCTCTATATATGACTGACCAACAGCTCTATATATGACTGACCAACAGCTCTATATATGACTGACCAACAGCTCTATATATGACTGACCAACAGCTCTATATATGACTGACCAACAGCTCTATATATGACTGACCAACAGCTCTATATATGACTGACCAACAGCTCTGTATATGACTGACCAACAGCTCTGTATATGACTGACCAACAGCTCTGTATATGACTGACCAACAGCTCTATATATGACTGACCAACAGCTCTATATATGACTGACCAACAGCTCTATATATGACTGACCAACAGCTCTATATATGACTGACTAACAGCTCTATATATGACTGACCAACAGCTCTATATATGACTGACTAACAGCTCTCTATATGACTGACTAACAGCTCTGTATATGACTGACCAACAGCTCTGTATATGACTGACTAACAGCTCTGTATATGACTGACCAACAGCTCTGTATATGACTGACTAACAGCTCTGTATATGACTGACCAACAGCTCTATATATGACTGACCAACAGCTCTGTATATGACTGACCAACAGCTCTATATATGACTGACCAACAGCTCTATCTATGACTGACTAACAGCTCTGTATATGACTGACCAACAGCTCTATATATGACTGACCAACAGCTCTATATATGACTGACCAACAGCTCTATATATTTACATGAATACACTACAATTGGAAATAAACCTAAAATATGTTCAAACACCAATGTTTTTATACAGTGACCTCCAGAATTATTGGCACACTAGATTAGAAAGAAAAGCCCATGTGAAAAATGTCTTGTAAGTGTAACTGTAAGATCAAGCTGAAGAAAAACAAAAACATTTTTTCACAGCATTTTGTGTTCTTATTTACTCAGTGTGACAATAATTCTGGAGTGCACTGTACACAAACATTTGGTGTTCAAACATGTGATGTACAATTGCAAAGAACCAAGAAAAATTGTTCTTGGTGAACTTGCATTGTGAAATGCTTCAAACTGAGTGATCATCTTACTCTCACATCCCAGAGCTATGTTTCTGCATTGCTATAAACATTCCCATCGCTGAATGCTAATGACTAATCTCTGTTGCTATTCTACAATGTCGAAAAAAGATTGAGATTGTAATTTATATTTTACCACAGGTCTGCAACAAACAAAGAATGTGACAATCTGAAGTCTATAAACCAGGGGAGGGGCTTGTAGTTTGAGAGATTAAGACATGTTCAGATAAGAAAGAAGAATTAATATTTAAGGGGGGGTTGTGGTGTACGACACGCATGCACACACGCATGAGTGCACGTGCCCGCACGCACGCACACACGCACACACAGCGGTCACAGTGGTCACAGTGGCCAGTGCCATCTCCTACCCAGACACTAAGCAGCCACAGGCTCACTAACGAGAGGGCTTACAGGAACAGACAGAAGCTTCTCAGCACAGCTACATAAAGGCAAGAAACAATGTAAAAATAGAGGGGGTAAAAACGTAAGCCGTTTAGCAGACAGGCACAATTTAACTGTGCTGTTCTTCCCTTGCAATCTGCAGATAGACTGGCTGAAATAATATCCATGGCCGTTCCCTCTGACACACAGTGTTCCCAGGGCTCTATTAGTAGAAGCAGTCCTAATGATCTTTTTTCTGCTCTGACCTACACGATAGTGGCAGCACAGAGGCTGGCCATTGCAGACAAACTGGAGCTATCTTCAAGTGGCGTGTTTAACACAGAGAGTGACCAGATGGGTTTCTAATTCAATCAAGTAATGGCTGGATGGAAATATGCCTCAGACTGTACAGGCAACTGTTGTTTTGGCAGCACAAACAGGACCGACAGCATGTTAGGCACAATGGTCACAATGTTTTGGCTCATCAGTGTATACCACACACACACACACACACACATATATACCAATATATCACAGATACACACATATATACAACACACACATGACACGCAACCATGCGTGCACACACACAGACACACACAGGGAAACATGTTCACAAACACACACACACACACACACACACATGACATGCAACCATGCGTGCACAAACACAGGGACACACAGCGAAACATGTTCACAAACACACACATGACATGCAACCATGCGTGCACACACACAGACAAACACAGGGACACATGTTCACAAACACACACATGACATGCAACCATGCGTGCACACACACAGACAAACACAGGGACACATGTTCACAAACACAAGGTTTGTTGACTGACAGGTGAGTTAGGCATAGAACAGTGGCCCAGCTGGAGCGATGAAGCTGTGTGGTTATTTAAAGCGCAGAATCAATCCTCCCTTGCTTTCACACACCAGCACTTCTGACGCCAATCATCTGGCTCGATATGCCACAGCCTGCCTCTCTCATCCAGAGAACCTCCAACCATCTAACCAGACATCTCCACAATGGAAGGATGCAATATTCTTCTCCACTCGATTTCCAATGTCATCAAAAGGCCATACAGGAAACGATCTAGCCTAATAAATGTAATTCCTCATTCACCATGAGCTACGATTATTTGAGTTTCTGAAGGAGCAGAATGTGCTGTCAGAGAAGCCATGTCAATATGAACCCTATTTTGTACAAGATGGGAAAACGAAGGCAGCTATTACTGTCAATAGCATAACTATGGTATTTTGCCATGTGTGTGGGTGTTTACGATGTGGATGTCTGTGTTGGTGCTGTCCCCTCTCCATATGGTGACTAACAGGTCTGTAATAAGGACAGACCCAGAATACAATCACATAGTCTGCGTGTGTGTTTATGTATGTGTGTGTTTGTGTCTTCATAAGGTTTGAATCTCTGCTGCTCTCTGATATGGTCCTGATGAGTAAGTACAGCAAGACACAGCCAGGGTCTCAGGTTTGAATCTCTGATATGGGCAGGAAGAGAAAATACAGTTTGACACAGCCAGGGTCTCAGGTTTGAATCTCTGATATGGGCAGAATGAGTAAATACAGCATGACACAGCCAGGGTCTCAGGTTTGAATCTCTGATATGGGCAGAATGAGTAACTACAGCGTGACACAGCCAGGGTCTCAGGTTTGAATCTCTGATATGGGCAGAATGAGTAAATACAGCGTGACACAGCCAGGGTCTCAGGTTTGAATCTCTGATATGGGCAGAATGAGTAAATACAGCATGACACAGCCAGGGTCTCAGGTTTGAATCTCTGATATGGGCAGAATGAGTAAATACAGCGGACACAGCCAGGGTCTCAGGTTTGAATCTCTGATATGGGCAGAATGAGTAAATACAACATGACACAGCCAGGGTCTCAGGTTTGAATCTCTGATATGGGCAGAATGAGTAAATACAGCATGACACAGCCAGGGTCTCAGGTTTGAATCTCTGATATGGGCAGAATGAGTAAATACAGCGGACACAGCCAGGGTCTCAGGTTTGAATCTCTGATATGGGCAGAATGAGTAAATACAGCGTGACACAGCCAGGGTCTCAGGTTTGAATCTCTGATATGGGCAGAATGAGTAAATACAGCATGACACAGCCAGGGTCTCAGGTTTGAATCTCTGATATGGGCAGAATGAGTAAATACAGCGGACACAGCCAGGGTCTCAGGTTTGAATCTCTGATATGGGCAGAATGAGTAAATACAGCGTGACACAGCCAGGGTCTCAGGTTTGAATCTCTGATATGGGCAGAATGAGTAAATACAGCGGACACAGCCAGGGTCTCAGGTTTGAATCTCTGATATGGGCAGAATGAGTAAATACAGCATGACACAGCCAGGGTCTCAGGTTTGAATCTCTGATATGGGCAGAATGAGTAAATACAGCGGACACAGCCAGGGTCTCAGGTTTGAATCTCTGATATGGGCAGAATGAGTAAATACAGCGGACACAGCCAGGGTCTCAGGTTTGAATCTCTGATATGGGCAGAATGAGTAAATACAGCGTGACACAGCCAGGGTCTCAGGTTTGATTGACTGCATTCTGAGATTGATTACAGGGATCAATGTGATAATCCACAGGTCTCATGAGGAAAGACGAACTGTACAGTGTCCCACACACACACACACACACACACACACACACACACACACACACACACACACACACACACACACACACACACACACACACACACACACACACACACACAGTATAGGCATACACTGGTACAATGAGCTACCTTGTGTGAGCTACCCCCCCCACCTTAAACATTAGCTCAGACAAAAGCCTGCCCTCTAACAGGGTCAGAGACAGGAACAAAGCCACACACAGATAGAACGACAATATGTTTAAGGTCAGAAGAAAGTGAGTGAAGAAGCAGCGAGCAGGAGATGGTTATAGACATTATAGACAGGAAATGGTTATAGACAGGATATGGTTATAGACAGGAGATGGTTATAGACATTATAGACAGGAAATGGTTATAGACAGGATATGGTTATAGACAGGAGATGGTTATAGACAGGAGATGTTTATAGACAGGAGACGTTTATAGACAGGAGATGGTTATAGACAGGATATGGTTATAGACAGGAGATGGTTATAGACATTATAGACAGGAAATTGTTATAGACAGGAGATGGTTATAGACAGGAGATGGTTATAGACAGGAGACGTTTATAGACAGGAGATGGTTATAGACAGGAAATGGTTATAGACATTATAGACATGAAAATGGTTATAGACAGGAGATGGTTATAGACAGGATATGGTTATAGACAGGATATGGTTTTAGACATTATAGACAGGAAATGGCTATAGACAGGAGATGGTTATAGACAGGAAGTGGTTATAGACAGGAGATGGTTATAGACATTATAGACAGGAAATGGTTATAGACAGGAGATGGTTATAGACAGGAGATGGTTAGACAGGAAATGGTTATAGACAGGAAGTGGTTATAGACAAGAGATGGTTATAGACAGGAGATGGTTATAGACAGGAGATGGTTATAGACGGGAAATGGTTATAGACGGGAAATGGTTATAGACGGGAAATGGTTATAGACGGGAAATGGTTATAGACGGGAAATGGTTATAGACAGGAAGTGGTTATAGACAGGAGATGGTTATAGACAGGAAATGGTTTTAGACAGGAGATGGTTATAGACAGGAAATGGTTATAGACAGGAGATGGTTATAGACGGGAAATGGTTATAAACAGGAGATGCAGATGATAGTCTCTGGTCATTAGACTGACTGTATAGTCCCTGGTCATTAGACTGACTGTATAGTCCCTGGTCATTAGACTGACTGTATAGTCCCTGGTCATTAGACTGACTGTATAGTCCCTGGTCATTAGACTGACTGTATAGTCCCTGGTCATTAGACTGACTGTATAGTCCCTGGTCATTAGACTGACTGTATAGTCCCTGGTCATTAGACTGACTGTATAGTCCCTGGTCATCAGACTGACTGTATAGTCCCTGGTCATTAGACTGACTGCATAGTCCTTGGTCATTAGACTGACTGTATAGTCCCTGGTCATTAGACTGACTGTATAGTCCCTGGTCATTAGACTGACTGTATAGTCCCTGGTCATTAGACTGACTGTATAGTCCCTGGTCATTAGACCGACTGTATAGTCTCTGGTCATTAGACTGACTGTATAGTCCCTGGTCATTAGACTGACTGTATAGTCTCTGGTCATTAGACTGACTGTATAGTCCCTGGTCATTAGACTGACTGTATAGTCCCTGGTCATTAGACTGACTGTATAGTCCCTGGTCATTAGACTGACTGTATAGTCCCTGGTCATTAGACTGACTGTATAGTCCCTGGTCATTAGACTGACTGTATAGTCCCTGGTCATTAGACTGACTGTATAGTCCCTGGTCATCAGACTGACTGTATAGTCCCTGGTCATTAGACTGACTGTATAGTCCCTGGTCATCAGACTGACTGTATAGTCCTTGGTCATTAGACTGACTGTATAGTCCCTGGTCATTAGACTGACTGTATAGTCCCTGGTCATTAGACTGACTGTATAGTCCCTGGTCATTAGACTGACTGTATAGTCCCTGGTCATTAGACTGACTGTATAGTCTCTGGTCATTAGACTGACTGTATAGTCCCTGGTCATTAGACTGACTGTATAGTCCCTGGTCATTAGACTGACTGTATAGTCCCTGGTCATTAGACTGACTGTATAGTCCCTGGTCATTAGACTGACTGTATAGTCTCTGGTCATTAGACTGACTGTATAGTCTCTGGTCATTAGACTGACTGTATAGTCCCTGGTCATTAGACTGACTGTATAGTCCCTGGTCATCAGACTGACTGTATAGTCCCTGGTCATTAGACTGACTGTATAGTCCCTGGTCATTAGACTGACTGTATAGTCCCTGGTCATTAGACTGACTGTATAGTCCCTGGTCATTAGACTGACTGTATAGTCTCTGGTCATTAGACTGACTGTATAGTCTCTGGTCATTAGACTGACTGTATAGTCCCTGGTCATTAGACTGACTGTATAGTCCCTGGTCATCAGACTGACTGTATAGTCCCTGGTCATTAGACTGACTGTATAGTCCCTGGTCATTAGACTGACTGTATAGTCCCTGGTCATTAGACTGACTGTATAGTCCCTGGTCATTAGACTGACTGTATAGTCCCTGGTCATTAGACTGACTGTATAGTCTCTGGTCATTAGACTGACTGTATAGTCCCTGGTCATTAGACTGACTGTATAGTCCCTGGTCATCAGACTGACTGTATAGTCTCTGGTCATTAGACTGACTGTATAGTCCCTGGTCATTAGACTGACTGTATAGTCCCTGGTCATCAGACTGACTGTATAGTCCCTGGTCATTAGACTGACTGTATAGTCCCTGGTCATTAGACTGACTGTATAGTCCCTGGTCATTAGACTGACTGTATAGTCCCTGGTCATTAGACTGACTGTATAGTCTCTGGTCATTAGACTGACTGTATAGTCCCTGGTCATTAGACTGACTGTATAGTCTCTGGTCATTAGACTGACTGTATAGTCTCTGGTCATTAGACTGACTGTATAGTCTCTGGTCATTAGACTGACTGTATAGTCTCTGGTCATTAGACTGACTGTATAGTCCCTGGTCATTAGACTGACTGTATAGTCTCTGGTCATTAGACTGACTGTATAGTCCCTGGTCATTAGACTGACTGTATAGTCCCTGGTCATTAGACTGACTGTATAGTCCCTGGTCATTAGACTGACTGTATAGTCCCTGGTCATTAGACTGACTGTATAGTCTCTGGTCATTAGACTGACTGTATAGTCTCTGGTCATTAGACTGACTGTATAGTCTCTGGTCATTAGACTGACTGTATAGTCTCTGGTCATTAGACTGACTGTATAGTCTCTGGTCATTAGACTGACTGTATAGTCTCTGGTCATTAGACTGACTGTATAGTCTCTGGTCATTAGACTGACTGTATAGTCCCTGGTCATTAGACTGACTGTATAGTCTCTGGTCATTAGACTGACTGTATAGTCTCTGGTCATTAGACTGACTGTATAGTCCCTGGTCATTAGACTGACTGTATAGTCCCTGGTCATTAGACTGACTGTATAGTCCTGGTCATTAGACTGACTGTATAGTCTCTGGTCATTAGACTGACTGTATAGTCCCTGGTCATTAGACTGACTGTATAGTCCCTGGTCATTAGACTGACTGTATAGTCTCTGGTCATTAGACTGACTGTATAGTCCCTGGTCATTAGACTGACTGTATAGTCCCTGGTCATTAGACTGACTGTATAGTCTCTGGTCATTAGACTGACTGTATAGTCTGTATAGTCCTGGTCATTAGACTGACTGTATAGTCTCTGGTCATTAGACTGACTGTATAGTCCCTGGTCATTAGACTGACTGTATAGTCCCTGGTCATTAGACTGACTGTATAGTCTCTGGTCATTAGACTGACTGTATAGTCCCTGGTCATTAGACTGACTGTATAGTCTCTGGTCATTAGACTGACTGTATAGTCTCTGGTCATTAGACTGACTGTATAGTCTCTGGTCATTAGACTGACTGTATAGTCCCTGGTCATTAGACTGACTGTATAGTCCCTGGTCATTAGACTGACTGTATAGTCCCTGGTCATTAGACTGACTGTATAGTCTCTGGTCATTAGACTGACTGTATAGTCCCTGGTCATTAGACTGACTGTATAGTCCCTGGTCATTAGACTGACTGTATAGTCCCTGGTCATTAGACTGACTGTATAGTCCCTGGTCATTAGACTGACTGTATAGTCCCTGGTCATTAGACTGACTGTATAGTCCCTGGTCATTAGACTGACTGTATAGTCCCTGGTCATTAGACTGACTGTATAGTCCCTGGTCATTAGACTGACTGTATAGTCCCTGGTCATTAGACTGACTGTATAGTCCCTGGTCATTAGACTGACTGTATAGTCCCTGGTCATTAGACTGACTGTATAGTCCCTGGTCATTAGACTGACTGTATAGTCCCTGGTCATTAGACTGACTGTATAGTCCCTGGTCATTAGACTGACTGTATAGTCCCTGGTCATTAGACTGACTGTATAGTCTCTGGTCATTAGACTGACTGTATAGTCTCTGGTCATTAGACTGACTGTATAGTCCCTGGTCATTAGACTGACTGTATAGTCCCTGGTCATTAGACTGACTGTATAGTCTCTGGTCATTAGACTGACTGTATAGTCTCTGGTCATTAGACTGACTGTATAGTCCCTGGTCATTAGACTGACTGTATAGTCCCTGGTCATTAGACTGACTGTATAGTCTCTGGTCATCAGACTGACTGTATAGTCTCTGGTCATTAGACTGACTGTATAGTCTCTGGTCATTAGACTGACTGTATAGTCCCTGGTCATTAGACTGACTGTATAGTCTCTGGTCATTAGACTGACTGTATAGTCTCTGGTCATTAGACTGACTGTATAGTCCCTGGTCATTAGACTGACTGTATAGTCTCTGGTCATCAGACTGACTGTATAGTCTCTGGTCATTAGACTGACTGTATAGTCCCTGGTCATTAGACTGACTGTATAGTCCCTGGTCATTAGACTGACTGTATAGTCTCTGGTCATTAGACTGACTGTATAGTCCCTGGTCATTAGACTGACTGTATAGTCTCTGGTCATTAGACTGACTGTATAGTCTCTGGTCATTAGACTGACTGTATAGTCCCTGGTCATCAGACTGACTGTATAGTCCCTGGTCATTAGACTGACTGTATAGTCCCTGGTCATTAGACTGACTGTATAGTCTCTGGTCATTAGACTGACTGTATAGTCCCTGGTCATTAGACTGACTGTATAGTCCCTGGTCATTAGACTGACTGTATAGTCCCTGGTCATTAGACTGACTGTATAGTCTCTGGTCATTAGACTGACTGTATAGTCCCTGGTCATTAGACTGACTGTATAGTCCCTGGTCATCAGACTGACTGTATAGTCCCTGGTCATTAGACTGACTGTATAGTCCCTGGTCATTAGACTGACTGTATAGTCCCTGGTCATTAGACTGACTGTATAGTCCCTGGTCATTAGACTGACTGTATAGTCCCTGGTCATTAGACTGACTGTATAGTCCCTGGTCATTAGACTGACTGTATAGTCCCTGGTCATTAGACTGACTGTATAGTCCCTGAATAACCACTACATTGGTCAGCTTTAATACAAATCTAATCACTGGTTCAATCATCAATAATAACTCAATGCAGCAAATGGGAAATGTTTGCCCTGTTTGGATGCAGCGCCCTGACATCTGTGTCATCGCAGATATACAAGAGTCCGTTACCTCCAATGACAGCGTTTTCTAATTACAGCAGGGCACAATTAAATAAAACATGCATATTTAGTGTAACAGCGTCTCAGAGCTCTGTCAGTCAGTGGGCTAGTTAATTATGTATGAACGTAATGATCATTAAACGACTCACAAGAAGTGTAGTTAATCATTTACATGAGAATATAATGCCACCCTAACCGATCATGAGGAATTCAGGTGTTGGGGAAGATATAATTATTATACCGGCGCAATTATCCTAGTCAGAGCAATTATCTCACGTTTAGAAGAGAACTGCTTCCAAGGTCAGATTCTCGTTATCACCATTGGATCATCACACAAAGAGCGGATTTCAGTGTCGCTTTCCATCTAATATCAGTTTAATTTCAGCCTGGTTTTATAGCTTTCTTCTCTGCGATGTCTTTGATGGGGCTGCAATCAGTATCACTAGTTACAGATAGATGGTCCAAGTGGACGGCTAAGGGACAGGCGGGGCCACAGCAGGAGGGCGTGAAGGTCAGTATGATTTACGGGGCCCATTGCTTGGCAGGGGCCCACTGGTTGTAATAATGTCAGTGACTTTGATAAGTGAGGAGGCCAGAAAAAAAAAAAAAAAAAAAAATTTTTTTTTTTGTAACAGGTTTGAGCTTTATATTTTTGCTGAACTTTATGCATATAAAGAACATAAGAAAAAATTCAGTGGAAGAAGGTCCCTTGTGCATGATGATGTAGGTGGATCAAATGCATGGATGTACATCCTAACACTTACCTACAATATATATATTAAAAAGTAGAATATACCACATTCTTACACAATAAACACAGCTGTTAACAAACTTGTAGACACTATCAGTCAAAATGAAGTTGGCGTAATCATGGAAATATGTTCCTACATTAACCTTGGAAACATTTCCCTTTATAAGAGACCTGTAGTCTTACAGTATTATTACATTTTCACAGTGATTTAAGACAAATCACTTAATCCAAGATAGAAACACAGTTATACCAGATTAAACCTGCATGAAATAGATTAAATAGATGCTATTTGCAGTGGTTTTAAAATTCCTTATTGGGGAAAATTCATGATGTAACAATTGAAACCACGCCCATGTTTAACCGCTAGGTTTGATGGGTATTGTGCAGACATGTCACAGTCAACGGGCATATGGCCATGAAACAACTTGCAAGCTTGACAACCTTTGATTTGAATAAGTTAATAGCAAGCTGGTCCTAGTTTGCATTGCAAGCTATAAGCTAGAAAACACACATATACCAACTTTTTCTGAACTTCAATGAAAAAAAAGTGTCTAAAGGATATAGGAGAGAGTCTTTGCTGAAAGAGCAACAGGACAGATTTGACCCGGTGTTCCAGCAGTACATGTACCAACAGTGACAGTCATATGTGAAAACCACTAAAGAAAACACACATCAAATGATCAAAATTACTGCCCACCCCAAACGTAACTGGAAGGGAAACGGTTATGTAACGTAAATACAGACCATCCTGGTGTTCAGGAAAACGGTTATGTAACGTAAATACAGACCATCCTGGTGTTCAGGAAAACGGTTATGTAACGTAAATACAGACCATCCTGGTGTTCAGGAAAACGGTTATGTAACGTAAATACAGACCATCCTGGTGTTCAGGAAAACGGTTATGTAACGTAAATACAGACCATCCTGGTGTTCAGGAAAACGGTTATGTAACGTAAATACAGACCATCCTGGTGTTCAGGAAAACGGTTATGTAACGTAAATACAGACCATCCTGGTGTTCAGGAAAACGGTTATGTAACGTAAATACAGACCATCCTGGTGTTCAGGAAAACGGTTATGTAACGTAAATACAGACCATCCTGGTGTTCAGGAAAACGGTTATGTAACGTAAATACAGACCATCCTGGTGTTCAGGAAAACGGTTATGTAACGTAAATACAGACCATCCTGGTGTTCAGGAAAACAGTTATGTAACGTAAATACAGACCATCCTGGTGTTCAGTAAAACAGTTATGTAACGTAAATACAGACCATCCTGGTGTTCAGTAAAACAGTTATGTAACGTAAATACAGACCATCCTGGTGTTCAGTAAAACAGTTATGTAACGTAAATACAGACCATCCTGGTGTTCAGTAAAACAGTTATGTAACGTAAATACAGACCATCCTGGGGTTCAGGGTCATGACCCTAAGCGTGTATGAGGTAAGAAGAATCACCGTCATCAAACAGATTAAACTGTCTGTGCCAGCAGATCTAAGAGGAACACTAAGTAAGTCTGTCCAGAAAGGTTTATACAATAGTGCTATTGTGATATAGTGATGACCTCTGCCCAGATCTAATCTCTAACATTTGAGATAATCCCTTTTTTAATGGACACTTCTGGCAGAACGGCACTACAGTACAGAAACAACATCTCTTATGTTCTCCAAACCTCCGCCTCATCAACGCTCTCACAGACAGCTGCGATGAGCCAGAGGCATGTAAGGTTTGTGGAGGCCTCTAAAAGCCCACTCTCCTCCCCCTCAGATACCAATAATCCTAATTACGTCTAGTTAATCAATGAGCGAGAGATAATGAGAAAGAAAGTGAATGAGACGGCATAAGTGACGAGCAGAAGAGAAACACAGAAAATGAGCTAAGGTGAGGACAAATACGGAAGTGTTTTATTTCGTAATGGGAGAATTGAATACAAACAGGATGCGAGAGCAAAAGCAACAGTGAGGAGATGATATTGCGTGTGATTGCAGCTGTGCAGAGTGCTGATCTGCTCTAGAGAAAGTTCTTGATAGGTCCATAATTAAAAGCCGACATCCATTTGAGTGTGTCAGCAGCTCTCCGTGACATGTGCCGAGGGAAAGAGAAGTATCCAGTATTCTGGAGAGGCAGCAAGAGGATGAGAACCAACTAGATCCTCTGGCCTCTTCACCAACCACCATAATGGGCGAACAAAGGAAAAGATAATGATGTTAATGTGGAATGTTCAGTAGCAGCCCTCAATGGGAACTCAGGATGACAATAACCATTAAGCAGATCGACGGTACTATATGTGAGGCCGGGTAGGGAATTCAAATGGGAAAATAACACATACAGAACCCAGAGTAAATACGATTACAGTTCCCAAGCACGGCTGCTCCTTTACACTGCTGTTGGCATTTTATCTCATACTTCTCTCACAAAGATTCATGATTTTCCTGTCTGTTTCTCAAAAAGTAATTTCAACAGAATGAACAAGTCAAAAGTCTACAAAGAGAATGATTTCCCTATTTCCTTTCAGCTAAGTCAAATTCGAAAGACATTTCTACATGTAAATATGTTGTCCTGCGTTGAGGTTGGCTTCAGTTAGAAGTTAGAGCAGTGGGATTAGTACTCGTTTGGCCCGATTCATTGCGAGAGAGGACATCACAGCAATCTCTATTCCTGGGAAGCACTGTTACCAGGAGAGGACATGACGGCCATCTCTGTTCCTGGGAATCACTGTTACCAGGAGAGGACATCACGGCCATCTCTGTTCCTGGGAATCACTGTTACCAGGAGAGGACATCACGGCCATCTCTGTTCCTGGGAATCACTGTTACCAGGAGAGGACATCACAGCCATCTCTGTTCCTGGGAATCACTGTTACCAGGAGAGGACATCACGGCCATCTCTGTTCCTGGGAATCACTGTTACCAGGAGAGGACATCACGGCCATCTCTGTTCCTGGGAATCACTGTTACCAGGAGAGGACATCACAGCCATCTCTGTTCCTGGGAATCACTGTTACCAGGAGAGGACATGACGGCCATCTCTGTTCCTGGGAATCACTGTTACCAGGAGAGGACATCACGGCCATCTCTGTTCCTGGGAATCACTGTTACCAGGAGAGGACATGACGGCCATCTCTGTTCCTGGGAATCACTGTTACCAGGAGAGGACATCACGGCCATCTCTGTTCCTGGGAATCACTGTTACCAGGAGAGGACATCACGGCCATCTCTGTTCCTGGGAATCACTGTTACCAGGAGAGGACATCACGGCCATCTCTGTTCCTGGGAAGCACTGTTACCAGGAGAGGACATCACGGCCATCTCTGTTCCTGGGAATCACTGTTACCAGGAGAGGACATGACGGCCATCTCTGTTCCTGGGAATCACTGTTACCAGGAGAGGACATCACGGCCATCTCTGTTCCTGGGAATCACTGTTACCAGGAGAGGACATGACGGCCATCTCTGTTCCTGGGAATCACTGTTACCAGGAGAGGACATGACGGCCATCTCTGTTCCTGGGAATCACTGTTACCAGGAGAGGACATGACGGCCATCTCTGTTCCTGGGAATCACTGTTACCAGGAGAGGACATGACGGCCATCTCTGTTCCTGGGAATCACTGTTACCAGGAGAGGACATCACAGCCATCTCTGTTCCTGGGAATCACTGTTACCAGGAGAGGACATGACGGCCATCTCTGTTCCTGGGAATCACTGTTACCAGGAGAGGACATCACGGCCATCTCTGTTCCTGGGAATCACTGTTACCAGGAGAGGACATGACGGCCATCTCTGTTCCTGGGAATCACTGTTACCAGGAGAGGACATCACGGCCATCTCTGTTCCTGGGAATCACTGTTACCAGGAGAGGACATCACGGCCATCTCTGTTCCTGGGAATCTGTTTTGCCGACTGTTATGCTTTCCTACAGTCCCTGACTTAAATATCCCAGGTAATGATTCCACCCCACTCTCTGGGCAAAGCTGTCCAATTTGAATGGCCAATGGAATATATCTCAGTCCCTTGTGGGCTTGTGGCACAGCATCTTATTGGTGCACCAACTGGATGGCAGACACAGCCTTTGTGACTCACATGTACACATAATCTAGTCCACTATAACCCCCATACAGGTCTCCTCAGCTCAGTGAATTTACACACAGTTGTAAATGAGCAGGTGAACATCACTACCGTTATGTCCTCTCCTGTAGGTTCCTGTAGGGCGGCAGTGGGTTGAGTCGGTTGAGTCGGAAGGTTGGTGGTTTGATCCCCGGTTCCTCCTGGGAAATTGTCGTGGTGTCCTTGAGCAAGACACCTAACCCCAGCTGCTCCTGGCGAGCCTGCAGTCGCCTTGCATGGTAGACGCGGTCGTCAGTGTATGAATGAGTGAATGAATGGGTGAATGTGACGCAGGATCTGTAAAGCGTTTTGGATAAAAGCGCTATATAAAAGCGCAGCATTTAGATGATGCAGCCTGTAAACGCTGTTAATAATTACTGAACATGACACTTAAGCTGCAGAACCTGTTATCCGGTAATATAATTGAGAAATCAAGGCCAACCTTGTGGGCTCCATTAACTGTACATACTGCTCTACCTTACGTAGCCAATCATTTTTTAACATCACATTTACATGGACATTGTCACTACATTTAATAATGTACAAGTGTACAGTACTGCCTCTTTATTAGTGATTGGACGTTTATTTGTCGGCATTCTAAGTTGCAGGAATAAAATTGAGGTCTATAATCGTAGTAAATTCATTGTGCAGGGTATATTTAAAAGCCAGCACATGATGGCTTGCTCTAAAGTTAACCGATCATCAGAAACAAGAAAGCGGCATTAAATATTTAGAAGGTACCCCGAAAAAGATAGGTGAATAGCATCATAACAACATAGTATGTCACATCAGTACATGCTGAGGGAATGTCCCCTGTGTTTGTCTGACAGACTAAATCAGCCGGGTGAATCTGAACCAGAGTCAGGGGAATGTCAGTGGGATGCTGAGGTGACTGATAGAAGATATACACTAGAATGGCCTCTAAACCTGTTTAGTGTGATATGTATTACAGTGGTCTGTGGTGAAGCCTGTTGGTTGTGTATAGTTCTGTTCAATGTAATGAATACGCTCTGACGCAGAGACTTGGTTCCAATCGCGGAAAGCGATGTATATTTATTAATACAATGACAGCAGACAAGACAATGGTCAGGCAGGCTTGGGTCAACGTATAGAATTATAGGATGTGTAACCCAGAAACCCGGACCTTACGTCTACTTGGACCCCACAAATATGTGATTGTCACACATAGATTATATTGTTTTGGCATTCTGCTAAATAAAATCCATGGCAGATGTAACAACAGCAAAGCACTGTTCATGTTGACAAAAACAGGATATAAGTAAAATCTTGCTGTTTGTATATTTCTGTAATTTTATTCACTGGAACAAATTCAACCCTTCGTCTTTCCAATAAGGATAGCTTCCTGGGTGGGGCTGATATCCTATAATCTGTAGCCTATTGATCACAAAGCCACCTCAGATAGAGTTGGAATCCATGCTGCAATCAATGAAAAAGAAGAGAGAGATAAAGAATGTGAGCGAGAGAGAGAGAGAGGGAGAGAGAGAGAGGGAGAGAAGGAGGAAGGGTGGGAGGGAGTCAAAGAGAGCGCTGACCCCAAAACAATATCAAAAGTATTTCATCAGGACCTGGCAGGCACTGCTTAGAGTGGATAAAGGTATCGCAAATATGGAAAATGAATCAAATTCCATTACCCAGACCCATGGGTGTACACACGACAAGACGGGACAAGACGGGACAAGACGGGACAGACGGGACAGACGGGACAGACGGGACAGACACAGACACAGACACAGACACAGACACAGACACACACACACACACACACACACACACACACACACACACACACTCTCTCTCTCTCTCTCTGTTATTCTAAATTAAAGGGAACCTCAAACCTAGATATCTTCTTTTCTAGTCCTAAACCTAATCCTAATCTAATCCATAATGCCTAAACCTAAACGAAATTCTTAATCTATGCCCAGTTATTCGTTTCCCTAAACCTTACCTCTGAGGTGGAAATCGCATTTCTCTGGGCATGCCAAAATAATTCTGGGAACTAATTGTCAGGTGTTACTATCTTTGTACACACACATGTGTTTCTGTAGAGGGCAAGACTAGAGGGAAGCCAATTAAAGGGTGACTAGTGTTACTGTACAGTATATTAGTCACCCGTGGAAATATTCCTAACCTTTCTCTGACAGTGATGTTTGGTTATCCTAGCTAACATTTGTTCCTAGGGTAACAACATGGCAGAAACATGACAAACACATCTGTGTTACTATGTCCCTGACAGTAGTTAGTGTGGTCATCTATTTTGGGAAGTAGGTAAAATATTGTCTAAAAATATGTCTCTTTATTTTGATGAGTGAGCGATATGTGACTTATAATTCGTCTCACCACCTGGATGTTATCACGACGTGCCAATTAAGAAACATAAATGTCACTAGAAAGACCAATCACATGCCAGTGTAAATAACCAGAGCAGAGGTGTTGAATTGAGCCGCTTTGTGACAGTGAGCGTATTCTCAGTTAGCAGCCAGAGCCACAGATATTTGGAGGGCACACCCCCGGCAGAAGCTAACAGCATGTGTCAAGTCCTGGCCCAGTCATTACTAGCTTCTGAATAGTATAATCTATGTCTCAGGAACACATGCTTTCTATACTACTATTACAAGAATATACTGATTAAATGAGGATCTGCCTAAACATTTTAAGAGACCTAAATTCGTTGGTTTACTTACCTCAAAAAAGATTTATTAGAAATCCTATGTTGAAGTTATTTCAAGCCGCTTGTGCATTGTTGACTTGTACATTGTTCTTGGGAGTTTTTTTTATTATTGAATTGTTTTCAATGATATTGCTTAATGGACCATGGTACGACTGTTAAAACATTTAAACAGGAATAGACTAAACAAAAATAGAACACGCACATATGTATTCACAGCCCTAACCCAAAAATAGAACACGCACATATGTATTCACAGCCCTAACCCAAAAATAGAACACGCACATATGTATTCACAGCCCTAACCCAAAAATATAACACGCACATATGTATTCACAGCCATAACCCAAAAATATAACACGCACATATGTATTCACAGCCATAACCCAAAAATATAACACGCACATATGTATTCACAGCCTTTGCTCAATAATTTGTTAATGCACCCAACACCTTAAATAGCCAACTTGATTACTCATCGAAAACTGGTGTGCGTGAATATAAACAGCCAAAACGGAAACTAAAAATCCCCCCGGAGTAACTTGTTACATGTATATATGTCACGTACGTATATAACATTATAACACCTACGTAGCATCATCTGGTTGCATGTGGCGTGAACAGACTATTTAAGATGTTTCTTTGGGGGAAAACCATTCAGTGCATCAAATGTTTTTAGACAAGCAGACTCAGAGAAGAAGAGAGAGACTATGTCTGTATGTTTGTAAATGGATGATTGTAAAGGATGTGTCTTCATTTGCAATGCTAAGTATGTATCTGATAGAAGCAGCCAAATACCCTGGGGTGTGTTCTTAAATATAGATATGGCTTATGGCCCAATTAAAACATGTCCAAAGATAAATAGTTATGTTCCATTTTTTTCTCCCTCTCTGTCGCTCTCCTCCTCGGTCTGTGACAGCTCCAGGCTTTGTCTCTGCCATGCTCACAATGCTGCCAAACACTACTCACCCAATGTGAACTACCCACAGAAAGTGTGTGTGTGTGTGTGTGTGTGTGTGTGTGTGTGTTTATCTTCCCTTGTTTGTGAGTGTTTATTGTGTTGAGTATTGACACTTTGAGCTTAGTTGGCAGTGAGCGTCGGAAAATTGTTGTATCTGAAGCCAGTGAGAAAGATGTGGACGCTATAGAAGCAGTCCTGAGGTTTCTGTGAGCACTGAAGCATGTCTGAGACAGATGTTTGATCAGAATGTTTTTGAGTGAAATGCAGCAACACAGTGTTGAGTTACTCTGGTAAAAATGAGATAAGGACGTGACATTATTAACAATATCTATTAGAGTTGAGCAGTACTTCTTTTCAACAACAACACCATAATGACTTTTTTGAGGGAAAATGAGAGTGGTCAGTAACTCCGCCTCAATGATCTCAATATGATAAGTTAGCCATTATCACCAAACAGATGTACGGCACTAGATTTAATGCTGGAAGGGAATTCAAATGTGAATATAACACATACAGAGCCCCGAATAAATTAGACTACAGCACCCAAGTATGGTTGCACCGTTGGACCAAGTTTATAACAAAAAATATAAAAATGTAAGTAATATAATTGAAAAAATAAATCCCTATTTAATTTCTACTTCATCAAATAAATGTGTTTTTCCGTTGACAAGTAAAAGTTTAATAACAACAAGCACATTGTCAATAACCAGCATAGACATAGACATTGTGTAAGTCAGGAGGCTTACAGTCAGATATTATCAGAGAATCTGGATTGGAACCTCTCACTCGTCAACACACACACACACACACACCTTTTTTAATGCATATTTTTACCCATTTGCCAGCTTTGTCATATTCAATTCTATCTACTGCTCTGTGTCATCACAACCTCTGAATGGATTCAATGGTGAACATTACATAAAGGCTTATTTCCAGACAAGACTCACATTTAAACATAATCTAGTCCACCAACAGCCTCATACAGGCACCCACACTGGACCCAATCATCTTTACAACTTTTCAATCTAAAACCAAGATATACAGAAAACCACAATTAATAATAAAAAATTTCTTCATAAAAAATAAACAAGTATGGCAAAGATAATTTAACATGGCTAAAAGAATATGAATTAAGATCGTATTATAATATATTAAGCCTCTCAGTTTTACCGGCAGGCTGTTTCAAACGACAGAATCATAGTGGCTGGCACAACCAGAGACTGTGCTTTAAAAAATATCTAAAGCAATCTGTTAAACTAAGAGGCCACCAATGCACAGTCCTTCAGATAGCTGAGATGTTTGCTCTCGTTCAGGTCTTTGTTAGTATTCAAGGTGCTGCCTCCTGAAATAACTGTAATTTACTAATGTTGGGAGGATCAGCAAGGAGTCATTGCAATTATAAAGCCTGCTGGTGATAAAAGCATGCATTAGTTTCTCAGTATTGGCCTGGTGAAGGAACGGATGCACTTTGGATATTTTTTAAAGTGGTACAAGGCATATTTTGACACATTTAGTTATGGTTTAGTAGGTTTCGAGCCTGGTGGAGACAATGTAAAACCTAGTGAATGATTGTGTGCACTATGTGCTTGTCTTTATGGGGCCTTAGGACCAAAACCCAAACCTCAGCACAACAACGCTGTGTCATCTATGTATTTCTGCCAGTTGTACATTTCCAAATGGCGTCAATAGGACAGAGACCGTGCAGGGGTTTCTCTCCAGCATAGCTGTGATAAATACTCCCTATTTTCTAATAATGCTGCAGAAAACCTGGAATATGACCTGGAAGTAATAAGGATTAAAATTGCCTTGCTTAGAACAACAGCTGTGTTTCCTTGTACCAGCTTTGTGATTAGATCTAGCAACATTTTAGTTATCGGTCAGATGCTTTAACTGCCAGAGTTACTGCTGATTCTATAAGGCCGCACTTATATCCAATAGCACAAAGGTACGTAGCTTTTCATAAAGTGAATCCAAAGGTCCTCAGTTTGATGAGTGCCGTCTTTGTAATATATCGGACATGAAAGCCAGGTGGAATAATTTGTTGTACACATTTTTTGTGGAGATTATGATATAACTGTTTAAGACCGTGTTTTTCAAAGATTTAACATACAATGGAATGATTAGATGACAATAGTACTTCCTCATGTGTGTAGTTGCATATTTACATAATTTCTGAGGGTAAGGTCAAGAGGACAGGTCGATGACAGATTTGATAAACCTTTGATACCATATTCATGTATTCGTAAACCAGAACATGATGACTTTGATGGGGAAGGAACAAGCACTATAGACAAAAGCTTCCTAAATTGTCTACTTCAACTGATACCTCACCTAAAGGATGATAAATTGTCATAAAAACCACAGCAGGAATTAAAAGATTCAAAAGCAAAAAAAAAAATCTGAGTAGTTATTATTGTACATATCAGTGTGCCCATCTATAATTTGTTTAGCTTTTAAAGTTCTCAGCTACTTCACTGGTAAGATAATGTTTTTTAACAAATCCAATCAATACTGCATTATATGAGTCAAAGCCGTGAGAAAGGTATTTTGGAGTAAGGGTGAGACACAACAACATGTCATTATGACGTTAATGTTTCTAGTTTTACTACCTTGGCAGGAAGTACACACAAATCTAGTAATACAAGGACACACACACACACAGCCCCGGGTGAAAGATAGCCAATGTTCGCTAAGCTTAATCCAGAAATAAATCCTACAAAGCGCAGCATTGGAAATGGCTCATCTGGCTCATCTGTGTCAGTCTACATGCAGGCTTCTGCTGTAGTCTAACGTGTGTGATCGCCAACCATCTCCAAGGCTCTGTGACTCACCCACACACTATGAGGGCTCCAGCAGGAGAATGAGTTACTAAGATCTAAGAAGACAGTGTTTTCACAGTGATTTCATGTGTTAGCGTATGGTAAGTTGCTGTGTGTGACCGTGGCTTCGGGCAGTGTTTTATGAGACTGAGGCGAACGTGCAGGGAGGACTTTAGCTGTGCATGTTTGGGTATAACGATAATGACGGCAATGATATAATGACTCTTACAACTTCCGCTGACTGAATGAATGTACTGGAGATACAGAATACTAAATGTGAACTAGACGGACAACAATACAACTGGGTCTTTTTTAACTCTGTAACTAGAGAACCTGTAGATCTGAGTCTTTTTTTAATGCTTTACCTGCAGCACACTGGAATATGTCTCTTTTATAATTCTGTGACTAGAGAACCTGTAGATCTGAGTCTTTTTTTAGGGACTCACCCTGTTCTGAGTTGTACTCCTCCACCGTGCTGACGAAGTGTGGTCTGGAGTAAAAGTTGTGAGGGCCAGGTTGTTGAAGTCCTCCCAGGCTGAAGAAGCCTTGCTCCGTGGCAGC
Organism: Dallia pectoralis; assembly: GCA_029465975.1. Taxonomy (NCBI): domain Eukaryota; kingdom Metazoa; phylum Chordata; class Actinopteri; order Esociformes; family Umbridae; genus Dallia; species Dallia pectoralis. The sequence goes on along the minus strand of CM055728.1, from coordinate 16,770,154 downwards.
ACAGGACGAGAAGGCCCGTCGACTTGGGATGCAGGGGTAACGGCTCCAGCACTTCATTTCCAGGTCAAAGGCCTCGAAGGCTGTGACAGGAAGCTTGCCCTGACGCCCACCTGGCCGGGAGCAGATGGAAGGAGTTAGAGTGGCCAACATGAGGGACGGGGCGAGGAGAAATGAACCATTAAAATGGCTGACAAGTATGAAAAAAAAGTTGTTGGCACTAAATGTATGACTAGAAATGGTGTGTCTTCATTTGCAATGCTAAGTATGTATCTGATAGAAGCAGCCAAATACCCTGGGGTGTGTTCTTAAATATAGATATGGCTTATGGCCCAATTAAAACATGTCCAAAGATAAATAGTTATTTTCCAGTTTTTTCTCCCTCTCTGTCCCTCACTTCCTCGTTCTGTGACAGCCCTGGGCTTTGTCTCTGCCATGCTCTCACACTGCAGCCAACCAAACACCACTCACCCAATGTGAACTACCCACAAAAAGTGTGTTGCGTGTGTTTGCGTGTGTGTGTTTGCGTGTGTGTGTGTGTGCGTGTGTGTGTGTGTGTGTGCACCCACATGTGTGTATCTGTCCTTGTTCCTGAGTGTTTATAGATATTGTCGAGTCTTGACACTTTGAGCATGTTTGGGAGTGAGCGTTAGAACACTGTTGTATCTGAAGGTAGTGAGAGAGCTGTGGATCCTATTAAAGCAGGCCTGAGGTTTCTGTGAGCACTGAAGCATGTCTGAGACAGATGTTTGATCAGGATGTTTTTGAGTGAAATGAAGCAATACAATGTTGAGGTACTCTGGTAGAAAATGATAAGCCAACATCCATTAGTGTTCGGCAGTACCTTTTAATTGCAGACCATTCTGTTGTTGTCCACACTAGTAGTTCATAATAAGTTACATGGGTCATTGCATGTGAGGTCACTCTCACAACCTCAGATTGCAGACACCCGAGCTGCCTGAAGGAGTCGCTATAGCACAATAAGTCAAGCTAATTGTTAGCCTGGTGCAATAAAACAGCATCTTATCGGTGCACCTTTGAGACTCACATGTACACATAATCTAGTCCACTATAACCCCCATACAGGTCTCCTCAGCTCAGTGAATTTACAAGCCAGTGAAACACAGTTATAAATGAGCAGGTACATGTAGGTTCAGAGGATGCAGCCTGTAAACTCTGTTGGTAATTACTGAACATAACACTTACTTGAAGTGCTATCTGCAGACATTTGGGGACATAGCCATAGGTGTAAATGTAGGATGGGACACTAGTGACATGTCCCCACCACGTTTAGGAAACATGTAAGTGTCCCCACCAATTATTGCGAGTCTAAACATATTGTGTTCATTCTTCTGCTCCACAATTGGTTAACTCTCTCAAGGTCAACGTTACTCCTGATTGGCAGGAGATCGCCGATCACAATGTGTACTGGCCTATCAGCTATCGGTGGCCAGGTGAGCGTCGAAGCGAGACTGTGAGAAGACATTCAGTGATTGGCTCTTTGGCAGGCTACTCCTGTAAGGTATTCGTCAACATTGAGTGAATAATAAACGATGAAATTAAATTATATTACACTACTGTATATTATCGTTGAAAATGTATAGTACTTCTAACATTAACGAGCCTTTGCTAGCTCTGTAACTGGAACACAACTATGGAATTATTTGCTTGCTAGCTATCGGACATTCATTTGTCCTGAATGGAGACTATGCTGTAGTTGCGGTCGAAGTGTGCGTGTGCGTGTGTGCACGGCTTCATACATCACACACACACATAGAGAACCGTGTGTCAGTCTAATTGTGCAGCCATTTTGTGCCAATGATTGCAAATGAAGAGGGCCGTGCTCATACGCTCTGTGTGGCTGTGTGTGTGTGGCTGTGTGTAGTTGTGTGTGTGTGTGTAGCTGTGTGTGTATGTGTGGCAGTGGTAGGTGTCTTTGGCTTTGTCTGACTGTGTGTGTGGCTGCATATAGTTGTGTGTGTGTGTGGCAGTGTGAGTAGCTGTCTGTGGATTTGTGTGACTGTGAGAAGCTGTATGCCGCTGTGTGTGTGGTGGATTGGCTGAGAGGAGAATACAGTAAACACACAACTCCTTCATAATCATTACTGTGTCAGCATTGACGCATGACAGGGTCAGCTGTTTTGATCAGCCTGGACATGCTGACACTGTACCCACTTTAATCACGGTTACCAAATATTATTTCAGGTAATATTCATCTTGTCTAGACTCTTGATGTTTCTGTGTATGTAGCCCTGTCAGTGTAGCTGTTGCTTGACATGACAATTAACATCTTGTTTAAATTGCAAAATGAAATAAAATCAGCCTTTCCTCTCCAAACGAAGTAGCTGAGACCAGTTGGGTTAGATTGGAGGAGGCTCTCTGAAACAGTACCAGTTCAGCCGTTTAGTTTGATTGGAACATGGACCACGTACCCCAGCTTTTCCCAAGGTCGCCGTTTTAAATGAGAATTTGTTCTCAATCGGCCTACCTGGTTAAATAAAGGTCATCTATCATAAAGCTGTCAACTATGCATCTACTCGAATCATCCAGCCAGCCAGCAAACAGCCACAAGGTCAGCCAGCCATCAATCCAACCAATCAGCCAGCCAGCCATAAAATACAAGAGAAAGAACAGTTATGTAAAGACAGTAGCGTTCTTTCTAACACCGTCAGTGTGATGGGAGGGAGTTTCTGAAAGAGGTGGTTACAGAAGTGGTGCCTAAATCAGTTGATGAGAGTAGATGACGATGAGTGGACTAAAGTTAATACAGATGAGAGGAAGAGAGCTGGACTGGTGAACAATAAACAGTTACTCTGATTCCTTAATGATAATGTGTAAATAAACAAGGAGACTGTAAAGTGGACAGCAAATAACATGTAAAGGGTGATCTAGGGAGGTGGTAGATGGACAGTGTAGGTGGACAGTGGGAGGAAAGTCAGTAGGCTTCGCTGATGGTGGAGCATCGTTTAACTGTCACGTTTTGGCCAGCAGAATGGATCAAATAAATTCTTTAGTTGCTGTACACACGGAAAGAGCTGACGTCAACAAGCTGATGCAGCGCAGAAACTGTAATCAATATGGGCATGCGGCCAGGGTATGTCCACTGGGTTCTGCAGAGGGTGGATGGTACATCTGTATGTCCACTGGGTTCTGTAGAGGGTGGATGGTACATCTGTATGTCCACTGGGTTCTGTAGAGGGTGGATGCTGCATCTGTATGTCCACTGGGTTCTGTAGAGGGTGGATGGTACATCTGTATGTCCACTGGGTTCTGTAGAGGGTGGATGGTACATCTGTATGTCCACTGGGTTCTGTAGAGGGTGGATGGTACATCTGTATGTCCACTGGGTTCTGTAGAGGGTGGATGCTGCATCTGTATGTCCACTGGGTTCTGTAGAGGGTGGATGGTACATCTGTATGTCCACTGGGTTCTGTAGAGGGTGGATGCTGCATCTGTATGTCCACTGGGTTCTGTAGAGGGTGGATGGTACATCTGTATGTCCACTGGGTTCTGTAGAGGGTGGATGGTACATCTGTATGTCCACTGGGTTCTGTAGAGGGTGGATGGTACATCTGTATGTCCACTGGGTTCTGTAGAGGGTGGATGGTACATCTGTATGTCCACTGGGTTCTGTAGAGGGTGGATGCTGCATCTGTATGTCCACTGGGTTCTGTAGAGGGTGGATGGTACATCTGTATGTCCACTGGGTTCTGTAGAGGGTGGATGCTGCATCTGTATGTCCACTGGGTTCTGTAGAGGGTGGATGGTACATCTGTATGTCCACTGGGTTCTGTAGAGGGTGGATGGTACATCTGTATGTCCACTGGGTTCTGTAGAGGGTGGATGGTACATCTGTATGTCCACTGGGTTCTGTAGAGGGTGGATGGTACATCTGTATGTCCACTGGGTTCTGTAGAGGGTGGATGGTACATATGTATGTCCACTGGGTTCTGTAGAGGGTGGATGGTACATCTGTATGTCCACTGGGTTCTGTAGAGGGTGGATGCTGCATCTGTATGTCCACTGGGTTCTGTAGAGGGTGGATGGTACATCTGTATGTCCACTGGGTTCTGTAGAGGGTGGATGCTGCATCTGTATGTCCACTGGGTTCTGTAGAGGGTGGATGGTACATCTGTATGTCCACTGGGTTCTGTAGAGGGTGGATGGTACATCTGTATGTCCACTGGGTTCTGTAGAGGGTGGATGGTACATCTGTATGTCCACTGGGTTCTGTAGAGGGTGGATGGTACATCTGTATGTCCACTGGGTTCTGTAGAGGGTGGATGGTACATATGTATGTCCACTGGGTTCTGTAGAGGGTGGATGGTACATCTGTATGTCCACTGGGTTCTGTAGAGGGTGGATGCTGCATCTGTATGTCCACTGGGTTCTGTAGAGGGTGGATGGTACATCTGTATGTCCACTGGGTTCTGTAGAGGGTGGATGCTGCATCTGTATGTCCACTGGGTTCTGTAGAGGGTGGATGGTACATCTGTATGTCCACTGGGTTCTGTAGAGGGTGGATGGTACATCTGTATGTCCACTGGGTTCTGTAGAGGGTGGATGGTACATCTGTATGTCCACTGGGTTCTGTAGAGGGTGGATGGTACATCTGTATGTCCACTGGGTTCTGTAGAGGGTGGATGGTACATATGTATGTCCACTGGGTTGTGTAGAGGGTGGATGGTACATCTGTATGTCCACTGGGTTCTGTAGAGGGTGGATGGTACATCTGTATGTCCACTGGGTTCTGTAGAGGGTGGATGGTACATCTGTATGTCCACTGGGTTCTGTAGAGGGTGGATGCTGCATCTGTATGTGTACTGGGTTCTGTAGAGGGTGGATGGTACATCTGTATGTCCACTGGGTTGTGTAGAGGGTGGATGCTGCATCTGTATGTCCACTGGGTTCTGTAGAGGGTGGATGGTACATCTGTATGTCCACTGGGTTCTGTAGAGGGTGGATGCTGCATCTGTATGTCCACTGGGTTCTGTAGAGGGTGGATGGTACATCTGTATGTCCACTGGGTTCTGTAGAGGGTGGATGGTACATCTGTATGTCCACTGGGTTCTGTAGAGGGTGGATGGTACATCTGTATGTCCACTGGGTTCTGTAGAGGGTGGATGGTGCATCTGTATGTCCACTGGGTTCTGTAGAGGGTGGATGCTGCATCTGTATGTCCATGTGGGCATAAGGTCTCACACAGGGAAACATGGATATGGCCAAAGTGTGAGTGGGAGGTGTGTGAGGTGAAGAGTTAATGGAAGTCCTGAGTCTCTGTTGTGTTGTGGACTAGATGTCTGAGAAGCTGGTCAGTGGATGAGGGACTTATAGGTAATTACTGTCTGCTGATATGTGTATATGACACCATAGTCAGTAGCTAATCTGCACTGAAAACATCTGAGGCAACTGGTAGGACACATGATGTTTTAGGTGACCAGGACCCAGATAATTCTATACTGGAATAGAGAGCTAGCAGTATCTGCTGTAGCACATTGAAAGACAGTTTATCTAGCACTTTCACTGGGTCTGGGCTAAGCCCAGAGTCTCTTTACATTCTAGAAAGTTTCCTGCTCTGAGCAGCAGCCGATGTGCACGACCTGAGAAATGCAGAGGCAGACAGAGAGAGTTAAGGGACAGAGAGTCTTAAATGGTTCTCGCAGTTGAGACGGGGAGCATTCAAATACCCACACACGGGCACATACATAAGTACACACACACACACACACACACACACACACACACACAGAAGGCCTTGCAGAGACAGGCATAGAATGGAAGTAGTCATATTAGCCAAGGCACTCAGACAGCGTTGCTGACAGACGGCTGAACTGAGCCATATGAACACTTGGCTGGCATCAAGTCTGACAGCTTGACACGTGGTGCCATCCTCATGCAATAACATGTCACTCCATCAACCAATCCCAGTACGGGAAAATGAACTAGCCGGCATACACTGGTTTAAGGGCCAATGTTAACTTGCCTTTACAGGAGGGTATTCTATGTTCAATGTATTCTATAACATGGGCATCAACATGTAGCAAGAATGCTCCATGCATACATTTTGAAAGGACGATATATCTCCCATTTTTCTGCTTCTAGAAGAACGACGTTTATGCCAAGAGGTTTGGGACAGTATTTTCCAGACACTGATAGCCGGCTCTATCTCTAGTTGCGTAACAAAACACATTCGATTAATTGATAAGATAACACTTCATATTCAGGTGTCCTTATTACAGCGTACTTACATATGTAATTAAACTGCAAGTATTGTAACTGAGGGTAACTGTCACCACCTGATCTGTCTCACCTGGCTTGTCATTGTCTCCACTCTCCACCCCTTTCCACCAGGTGTTTCCTATGTACTGATTGTTCCCTGGGCTTTATATGTCAGCATTTCCTGTTACCTGTTGCCAGATCGTTTGTCTTTGTACTTTTGTTTCCAGCGTTACCCGGTTCCATGTTACCTGTTTTTGCTCTCCGTACCCAGTGTTTGACCGGGTCCTGACCTGAGCCTGATCCCCTGTACTATCCTTTTCCTCGTTACCAAACCCAGCCTGTCCTTGACTACGAACCTGACTACTAACTGGACTGTAGTCAGCAGACAGACAGGTAGAGAGCACCAACCACTGGTCTGTCTCTGAGACTGTAGTCAGGCAGACAGACAGACAGACAGGTAGAGAGCACTAACCACTGGTCTGTCTCGGAGACTGTAGTCAGACAGACAGACAGACAGGTAGAGAGCACCAACCACTGGTCTGTCTCTGAGACTGTAGTCAGCAGACAGACAGGTAGAGAGCACTAACCACTGGTCTGTCTCTGAGACTGTAGTCAGGCAGACAGACAGACATACAGGTAGGTAGAGAGCACCAACCACTGGTCTGTTTTTGAGACTGTAGTCAGCAGACAGACAGGTAGAGAGCACCAACCACTGGTCTGTCTCCGAGACTGTAGTCAGGCAGACAGACAGACAGACAGACAGGTAGAGAGCACCAACCACTGGTCTGTCTTTGAGTCTGTAGTCCGGCCGACAGACAGACAGATAGAGAGCACCAACCACTGGTCTGTCTCTGAGACTGTAGTCAAACAGACAGACAGGTAGAGAGCTGCAGACAGACAGGAGAATAAGGTTATACTCTCCTGCTAGGGATAAACACCACATTTCATGAATATTCATAAGCCAACTTTTCAAAGACGTTTTCTTCCTACACAACCATATATTTAGAAACTCAGATGCTCTCCTCCTACACTTTAAAAGTATTCTTCTGAAAAATCTGTATTTTATCTGAAAATTAGGAGTTGCAACATCCATTTTTCAACAAATTATTGATATTTATTAGTCGGTTCCCGAAGTTCAGAACTTATAAATCCATTCTAAAGCATCTAAAAGTGTTTTAAACTATAGTGTTTATATCAGGAATGATCAGTCATCACTCCCATAGCTCTGTCTATACATTTCAGAATGATTAAACTTCTCCTCCAGCTATTGACCAATAAACAAGGCTTTAACTCCTAATTCCCACTAATGATATTCCACAATCATATGGAATGTGCCAGTGCAGCTAGTGTAGTGGAGAAATGGTCCCATAGTAAAGTGTAAAATCAAATAGTCAACGTAGGAACATTACAAACAAAAAAACAATGTCTCATAAGCTCATGACTGCCACAAGTTGACGCTAAAAAACATAAAAGACCATTATTGACGTAAAACAAATGGAAGTGTTAGTGAAATTATATTTAATGTAGAAACGAACATTTTAACTATATGACCGTTTGAGCTTGAAATATAATGTCTATATCATTTCACACTGGTTTATAATACATCAAAAATATAAAATGGTGGAAGTCATCAAGTTAATTCCGTTGGAGATGTGGGGGGTTGACAGGGAAAAACAGATAAAAAATCAGAGGGGGAGTAAGTAGGATAGAGGAAGAGTGAGAACTGAAGAGAAAGAGAGCGAGAACGATAGAGGCTGGTGCTGGCCAGTGCTCTCTGCTTCCTGGGTCTGTTTGACATAAATGACAGCGGTTTCTGACACAGGCTGCAGGCTGCCATTTAATTACAGGCCAACAATCTAAATATGGTCCACCTGTTTAGCATGTTCTTGGGTCAGACGCAAAGACTTCATTCCCCTGGGATGTGATTGGACAGATGGGACATATTGGTGGGCATACGGAGGTTGTGTGACCTATGGTGGACATATGGAAGTTGTGTGACCTATGGTGGACATATGGAGGTTGTGTGACATATGGTGGACATATGGAGGTTGTGTGACCTATGGTGGACATATGGAGGTTGTGTGACCTATGGTGGACATATGGAGGTTGTGTGACATATGGTGGACATATGGAAGTTGTGTGACCTATGGTGGACATATGGAGGTTGTGTGACCTATGGTGGACATATGGAAGTTGTGTGACCTATGGTGGACATATGGAGGTTGTGTGACCTATGGTGGACATATGGAGGTTGTGTGACCTATGGTGGACATATGGAAGTTGTGTGACCTATGGTGGACATATGGAGGTTGTGTGACATATGGTGGACATATGGAGGTTGTGTGACATATGGTGGACATATGGAGGTTGTGTGACCTATGGTGGACATATGGAAGTTGTGTGACCTATGGTGGGTGGAGGTTGTGTGACCTATGGTGGACATATGGAGGTTGTGTGACATATGGTGGACATATGGAGGTTGTGTGACCTATGGTGGGTGGAGGTTGTGTGACCTATGGTGGACATATGGAGGTTGTGTGACCTATGGTGGGTGGAGGTTGTGTGACATATGGTGGACATATGGAGGTTGTGTGACCTATGGTGGACATATGGAGGTTGTGTGACCTATGGTGGACATATGGAGGTTGTGTGACCTATGGTGGACATATAGAGGTTGTGTGACCTATGGTGGGTGGATATTGTGTGACCTATGGTGGGTGGAGGTTGTGTGACCTATGGTGGACATATGGAGGTTGTGTGACCTATGGTGGACATATGGAGGTTGTGTGACCTATGGGTGGACATATGGAGGTTGTGTGACCTATGGGTGGACATATGGAGGTTGTGTGATCTATGGTGGACATATGGAGGTTGTGTGACCTATGGTGGGTGGAGGTTGTGTGACCTATGGTGGACATATGGAGGTTGTGTGACCTATGGTGGGTGGAGGTTGTGTGACCTATGGTGGACATACGGAGGTTTTGTGACCTATGGTGGACATATGGAGGTTGTGTGACCTATGGTGGGTGGAGGTTGTGTGACCTATGGTGGGCATATGGAGGTTGTGTGACCTATGGTGGACATACGGAGGTTTTGTGACCTATGGTGGACATATGGAGGTTGTGTGACCTATGGTGGGTGGAGGTTGTGTGACCTATGGTGGGCATATGGAGGTTGTGTGACCTATGGTGGGCATATGGAGGTTGTGTGACCTATGGTGGACATATGGAGGTTGTGTGACCTATGGTGGGTGGAGGTTGTATGACCTATGGTGGACATATGGAGGTTGTGTGACCTACCCAGGACGTAGATCTTGTTGCCCTTTACGAAGGAGGCGGCTCCATAGCGGGGCGTGGGCATAGAGGTCAGGGGTTGCCATTGGTCCTTGGCCGGCTCGTAGACCCTCACCAGAGCCTGAGGAGTCATGTCTGCCGCCATCCCTCCCAGAGCATAGACCTTCCCATCTGATAGAGGCAGGCAGAAGGAGAGAGACAGAGTGAGGAAAATCTCTGTACCTCAGAGAGGCTGACTGGCTGATGGAACTGTACCTGGAGGTGGTGGCTGACTGCAGGGAAATCCTCTGGAGATTCAGGGCTCAACTTTTTCTTTGGACCAAAGATATCTGCCGCTCGAACAGTTTCAATCGGTTTCTTAAGTACTAATAGTCATAGTTAACCACCTCCCAACAGCTGCGATATACTCATTTAAAAACTTATATCTGGTTGTCCTCACAAGGTGTATATAAAAAACACGCCACGGTACATTTCCATATATATGTGTGTGTGTGTTATACATTAACTGTAATACAAAATATTAGCTCATACGTTCACCAGTTTGTATGGTGTGTTTAATATATGTATTTTATTCTAACCTTGTATTTTGTTTCCCACCATCAGCACTTTTACATCAAGTTCATCTCTTACTGAATACAGATGAATCGGATCCACACATTAACTTCACTTTCATATTATGTACCCATTTTTGCCCATAATTTTTATCAAGTTTAAGTAATAATTCACTCGGATTTTGTTCCGGAGGTAAAGGTGTCAACGTTTTTCATTCTATTGCAGCTTTACATGTGTCGTTAGAAAAACAAAGGAAAGAGCATACTGCCTGAACAGAAAATAAGGCCACTGCATAGCTTTTGGTCAATTCTTTTAACCAGCTCTGTTTTTTCTTTGTCACCGCCTCTATAATTTATGTCCATGTTAAACATTGCGAAAGAATCATATACATCATTTATATATTTATCATAATTTTTATAATAATAAATTACACTAAAATGACACTAAATGGCATATATGTCATGGTATATAATATGTATTGTGTGTATATATGTATTATATAAATACAGTAGATAATTCAATAGAAAATATACTGCCTATGTGCGGGCCGGCTATGATCGTAATAAAAAATAATCACCTTGCAACCAGTAGACCCAAAGAAAATGCACACAAAAAAGTTAACACTGCTCTACTTTGTATGGGGGAAGGTTGATCGGCCACAAGCGAGGATACATTATCATTAAACTGTCTATATCAGCACCATTTCAACACAGTTCTTATTAAAATGCACACCCAACACACATCCACCAAACACAAATACACACATATCATGGAATGCCCCAACCATAGCACAGCCATCCACAGTGGGTATAAGTAAGTATATTAAGCAGGGAATCAGTGGTATGTCAGATGCAAGTGGAGATATGAGCCTTCATAAATAAGCATGTGTCTTAGTTCCCTTGGCAATCACAGGCCTACAGAGCAGCGTTGCTCTACAGTAATATATTTCATTTCACTCACTGTCTTATTTATTCATTACCATGTACTTGTGTGTGTGCCTACCTACGTACACACACACACACACACACACACACACACACACACATCTACACACCTGATAAAAGGACAGGTTTTTGTTATAAAGATAAATCTTATGCAACCAGATTATTGTAAGGTTTTTATTTTTTATCTCATAGATTTCAGTTTTTTTCAATTGGATTATTAATGTTATAGGTCATATTAAAGGTTTAAACATTTCTGACATGATTTATCTTTGTGTAATTTTTTCACATCACTAAAACCTGGCATTTTAAGAGGGGTGTGTAGACTTTTCATATCCACTGTATATAATGATGTGGACAGATGCACAGCTGTGCTTGTTCTTGGTTGTATCAGTTTCAGAGGTGGGTCCTTACCCATCTTTGACTCACCAGCCCTCTTCACACATTTTCGTTATAGTTGTTCAGGGGGTTTATATGAAGAAATTAGAAAACAGCAGCTCCAAAAAGATGGCCAGTACAACAAAGATTGTTTTGAATAAATGCCCAAATCTAATTACTGTGGACTGATTGAAACGGACAGATAATTGCGTTTCAAAAATAATTTTAAATCTATCTAGTCTACAGCAGGGACATTACAATATTAGAAAGAAAATGGAAATGGAAGAAAATATGAAAACCATGCAAACACTATTGTTGTCAGCCAGATTAAAAGATGGGAAAAAATCAAAAGCCCAAACCTAAACAGGTCTCCCTTAAAGGAATAGTTCAGGTTTTAAACAACGAAGCTCTATCTACTTCCACAGACTGAGATCGAACTGTGGATGGACCTTTTACATGAATCGTCGATGGAAGTAGAGACGTACAAGTCAATGAGGAATGCAGTGAGATGAATAACAACAAGCGTTAATCGGTGGTGGCAGACAATGGCTCAATAATGTTGAGCAGATGTTTGCTGAGCAGAAGCTGTGCAGAGTCCTGACACCTCCAGACCTCATGCATTTGGTGGATAGTACAGAGTGTAGTCAGCGGATTAGACAGCGATACGGCACGATGTGCAGGTCTTAGATGAAAGGGATCTCGGCCCCGGTGATTAACTGAAGGTGGTTCAGTTGCCAAATGGCGATTAAGTCGGTCCAGACACGTAGTACCAGTCAAAAGTGTAGACACACAGACCCAATCAATTGAATTTCAGGGCCCAGACCTAATGCCTTTAATGGTACAGCCAATCCCATTTATAAACAGAGGGACAAATACACTGTTACACTCAATGTCTGGAAATAGATTGGATCAATGGATCGGAGGGTACAGTATAATGATGAATGGTTGGACGTGGAGAGGTTTTAGGAGGCAGTTGTAGATGGTTTGTAAAGGTCAAGGAGAGGAGGATTAGCACTCTATTAACACTTAGACTTATTAGGCTTGTAACTGCAGTATTGCACTAATCCAGAGAAGCAGGAGGACACACCACTATCCTGCAGTATAGCTCCCATCTCCACCGCTCTCTGGTTTCTCCCGTCTTGTGTGTCTCTGTGCGTGTGTATTGCTTGTGTGAATAAATAAACGAGTAAATGACAGCGCGTCTGGTTTATCAAACCCACACTTCTATCAATAACTGCCTTCACATTTTCAGTTTAAACCACCCAGACCTATTTAAATAGGATTTGATAGGTCCATCCCCCTGTGAAATGAAATGAAAAATAAACCAGTTATTGTAAAAGCCCTGTGGGAACCTTTGGATCAGACTCTGATGTTGTCAATGTTAGATGTGAATTCCTTGTTTTTACTCAATCGAAGCCTGCACAATAGATGACAAAGCTGATCTCTGTGATATTTCTGAAGAACTTGGAGCTCCACAGGCATGGAAAGTACACTACATCATATCATATTCTCTACTCTCATTTAAATAGTAAGCAATACACAACCATGACAATAACAACATCACCATGTCCATGTTTCCCATCCACACAAGCTCAGTGTAACAACATTGAAAGAGCTAAATGTACCCATTAACCAAACATAAATCCGTATCCACTCGAGGTTGTAGTTGCTATTTGAATGTCGTTGTAAGGGGAAAGGTGGAGGCCACAGGGTTTTCAGCTATCAACCTCTGGAGATTTCACATCCACCCGGCCCACCCCCTCAAGTTCTATTGACCAATCACGCGCAGTCTCTTCTAATAAAGGTGGGCCTACCTCTGCTCTGATCTATGCCCGTCTCCCAGGGAGACACCATGGCAACCCCAATGAAACCTGTGACAATTAAAGGGCGTAGCTGGCGGAGCTTGTGCAGGTGCGGCTGACTTGTGGACAATAGTAACACACATCTTTTCCCATTTTCAGCTTGACACTTTTTGAAATGAAGTGACCCACAAAGATCAGAAAGCACAGAGAGATCAGTTTATTTACAGATGCAATCCACAGCCACAACAACAACAAAGCAAACCAGATGGAATCTCAACAGATAAGTCTAACAGATGCACATAACCACTAGCTTTGATCACATTCTATAATAATATCATACTATGTGATGTTTATCTAAAACTGGGATGTAAAGCTACACTTGGGATGTACTGCTATAACCGGAATATATTACTATAACCGGAATATATTACTATAACTGGGATATATTGCTATAACTGGGATATATTGCTATAACTGGGATATATTACTATAACTGGGATATATTTCTATAACTGGGATATATTTCTATAACTGGGATATATTACTATAACTGGGATATATTACTATAACTGGGATATATTACTATAACTAGGATATATTACTATAACTAGGATATATTACTATAACTGGGATATATTACTATAACTGGGATATATTACTATAACTGGGATATATTACTATAACTGGGATATATTACTATAACTGGGATATATTACTATAACTGGGATATATTACTATAACTGGGATATATTACTATAACTGGGATATATTACTATAACTGGGATATATTACTATAACTAGGATATATTACTATAACTAGGATGTGCAGCTAATAATGTGATGTACAGCTAATAACTGGGATATATCCCTATAACTGGGATATATTACTATAACTGGGATATATTACTATAACTAGGATGTGCAGCTAATAATGTGATGTACAGCTAATAACTGGGATATATCCCTATAACTGGGATATATTACTATAACTGGGATATATTGCTATAACTAGGATATAATACTATAATTGGGATATATTACTATAACTGCGATATATTATATAGCTAATAATGTGATGTACAGCTAATAATGTGATGTACAGCTAATAATGTGATGTACAGCTAATAATGTGATGTACAGCTAATCATGTGATGTACAGCTAATAATGTGATGTACAGCTAATAATGTGATGTACAGCTAATCATGTGATGTACAGCTAATCATGTGATGTATAGCTAATAATGTGATGTACAGCTAATGTGGTGTATAGCTAATACAGTGATGTATTATCATGATATGTTTGGCTAATAATGTGATGTATAGCCAATCATGTGATGCATAATTAATAATGTGGGTTATAGCTAATAATGTTATGTATAGCTAATACTGGAATGTAAAGCTAAAACTGGGATGTATAACTAGTCAGTCAACACAAAACCACATAAAGTCTTTAAGAAACAAATCCTGTTTCCATGGTCTTATTAACTGACCACCTGCTGCTTGTTCAGCTCCTCCTGCAATATCTAATCAGCTAGCAGAGAAACACATCTTCTCAGTTTCTCACACACACACACACACACACACACACACACACACACACACACACACACACACGTTTGAAGTTGTGATGTTGTTGTGATGAAGACAACATACAGACACTATTGTTGTCACACTCATGGATTATTTGCTGCCAGGCGTTGTACTGGGCTCACAAGAATGACAGGAGGATAGCTACTGAGCACACCTAAGGAAACAGAGGACAGGATCAAACGTTCTGAGAGATTTAAGGATTTACACTGGAAAGACACATAGGGGATTGGGAGACAGTTAAAAGGAGAGATACAGAAGAAAGACTTGTGGAGTACAAAGGAAGGATGTACACTACCATTCAAAAGTTTGGATTCACTCAGAAATGTTGCTGTTTTAAGAAAATATCATCAAATTGATCAGACGTACACTGTAGACATTGTTAATGTTGTAAATTGATATTGTATCTGGAAACGGCTGATGTTAATGGAATATCGACACGGAATATCGACATACCCGTACAGAGGTCCAATATAAATAACCATCACTCCTGTGTTCAAATTGCACGTTGTGTTTGCTAATCCAAGTTTAGCATTTTAAAAGGCTAATGAAGCATTACAAAACCTTTTATTTCTATTATGTTAATACAGCTGAAAACCATTATGCTGATTAAAGAAGCAATAAAATGTGCCTTTCTAAAGTGGTTGAGTATCTGGAGCATCAGCAATTGTGGGTTCGAAATAGCCAGGAACATAGAACTTTCTTTTGAAACTCATTGGGGGCAGCTTGACTGTAGGGTACATAAGAAGTGCTTATCAAGCCAATCTAACATTTGGGAGGTGCTTCAGGAAACATGGGGTGAAATGTCTCACCCCAACAAATGTACAACTAGAATGCCAAAGTGTCTCATGGCTGTAATCATTATTCTAACATGACCATAACTTCAATGTTTTCATGGAAAACGAGGACATTAAGTAAGTACATATTCTGTATGGTAAATAGTTATTACCTCACCAGCAATAATAAAATATCTACATGTAGTTTAAATATAACACGGACACGAAATGTTTTGTGGAACATTTTCAGTTTGGTTACATTTCAGTTAAGTAATTCGTTTTATATTGTTATTCTGTTTAACTCATTAGTAGTCTATAGCATTAGTTTGTTTACATTTAGTTTACATTTTATATTTTCTGTTGTGTTAAATTCTTTCTATTTTTAAATAAATCTTCTTACAAGGTAATCCGTTCGACTCTCGCATTTCGCACTCGATTCCCTACGATAGTTCTTTAATAGCCAGGTCCATGGGGGCAGAAGAGAAATCACATGGAAAATGGAGGAATGCATTTCCAGAAAGATTTGAGTGTTCGTTTGATATGTTTGTTTAGAAACGCCAAAGTGTCTTCACCGGTCAACAGTATTGGCTTTTATTGCCACAGATTAAATTGTTTTCCAGAAGGCACGTGTTCATAAGCACTGTGGTTTGGTTGTCCAGCAGTTGTACAACAGCCGCTTAATCATTGGCCGTCTGTCAGTGACGCCACTCTGGGAATAAGACTGTAACTGTGGCACTTTATGTAATTGCTGAAATAATCTGTGTGACACCAGTAACTTGGACCATTTATACTGTTGACAGAACAGTAACCTCTTGGTCAATCCTGTAATATCATGTTTTAGCAGATACAGATACAGTGTTGTTAAAAATATTCATTAAAGTGTTTTCTGATCTTCAACCAAGACCTTGTATCAAAAAAGAGGACCCACGTAAAATAAAACTGTCACAATATTTTTGAGCGTGCGAAGACCTATATACGGTCACCGACGTGCGAACTTCTGTGTTCATCGTCATCGGCCTTCTAGCCATCTCTGTTTCAATGTTAATCACGTCCTTGTCATGTCATTACACGCACCTGGTTTCCATCCCCTCGTTAGTATAGACTATATAAGTTCCCTCTGTGTATGGTGTCTTTGTGTGGTATTGTTACCTGTCAGTCGTGCTGTCGTACGTGAGGGGTGAAGTGAATTATATATCATCAGATGTGACGCTCCGTTTGTTATTTTATCTAGTCTAGTGAGTACAAGTTATTTTTAAAGTGCGTTTTTGTTTGTCGGAGTACTTTGCTTTCAAATAAAAACACCACAAAAGCTATTTTCCTGCGCCTGGCTTCACATTTTTTCCTGCACCCTGATATGACAAGACCATAGGAAAGTGAATGGGTGGCAAATATTAAACACGCATTGCATCACCCAGAGAGTCAGCACCCAATGCAATAGCCTTTATAGAATGGATGTATGCTCAAATCAATACTCAAGTCAAATACTGTTTACGTACAAAGACACACAGCCATTATATAAAAGGAGGACCTCCAATGTGATATGACATTTGAGATAATTGATGTGAAGAAAAGTTATACATTAATAATTCAATATTAACTGAGTGAACACACTTTAACCTTCGGTGCCATCAGATGGTTTCTACAGAGGGACACAATGTGTACAGAATGTACTATTGACACATCTCACAAATACACCCAGTCACTGAAGTACACCATGTCTTTTCTTGGCTACACCGACGATTACAATAATCTACATCAAACCATGTTAATGTTGGACTAATGTGCAACTACAAAGTTGTTTAGTAAGACTTCACTCTAATCTTCTGTCGATGCCTCGGTTAGTTCTTCAGCCACTCTCGGTCTCCCCAATAATTGCTCTTCTGCCTGACAGTCTGTCGGGCTCACACTTTTCACACTGACCTTTCTTCACACCTTCCTGTCATACAGGTGCATAATGCAATCAGCAGGCCTCCGCTGGCATTTCAATGTCTGGCTGTCTAAGGGAAATCATGAATTAAATAACAGATTAACTATGCCTAACACTGAGCCCCTGGTGGGATACCTCTCTGGAAATGAGGCTTACGTGAGAGATGACGAGCGTGAATTAAAGGGGCATAATAAGAGAAATGATGCCACAGTGGCCTATTTGCTGACATGACACCTAGCTGATATGACAGACAGACATTCTTTTGAGATATTTTGTCGGGTTCCATCTCTACCCTCAGCCCCACCCCCTGTAACCCAGAGCTGCAGCTCCCACTGCCCTCAAATTATCCCCATTGTTGGAAAGAAACCAAAAGGGAATTAATTCAGAGGCTCTCAGGAACAAAGAACCTTAACAATCCATTGCTTTGGTTTTACTGCAGTATAAAAAAGATTACAAAAAATATATCTTGAAAGACATAAATGATATTCTATTTTGTATGTTTTTTTCTCAATGAGACTCCGGGCAAAGACTTGAGAGGAAAGAGACAATGTATGAAAACAACAAACAATTAGGTCTGAAAATAATTGGACATTGACACAAGTGTTGTTATTTCGGCTGTTTACCAAAACACATTTAAGTTCCAGTCAAATAATTGATATGGGATTAAATTGCAGTCGCCCAGATGCATTTCGAGGGTATTCACATCCAAGTTTGAGGAAGGGTTTTTCGAATTTCAGCTCTCTGATATGCAATCCCCTCGATTCAAGGGACCAAAAGTACTTTTGACTCAAGCTGTTGTTTGATGGACAGGTGTTGGCTATTCCTTCATTATATCATCATCAATAAAGCAGATAAAAGGTCTGGAGTTGATTCTGTATGGAAGCTGTTGCTGTGAACACACAATGCGGACAAAAAGAGGGCATATCTTCTTCCAAGTCTACCATCAAGAGAAGACTTTAGCACAATGTGCAAACCATTCATACTTCAGACTCAAGAATAAAAAGGCAGATTAGACTTCATCTATCCAAAGAACGGCATTCTTTGGAGAGACAAAACGAAGATCAACGTGTACCAGAAAGATAGCAATAAAAAGTATGAAACCGGAACGACTTGTGATCCAAAGCATACCATATCATCAGTAATGACGATGGAGGCCGTGTTATGGGATAGGCATGCATTCCAATGGCACTGGGTCACTAGTGTTTATTGACGATGTGAAAGAAGACAGAAGCAGCCAGAATAAATCTGAAGTGAAAGCGATATACATTGTCTGCTCAGATTCAGACAAATTCAGCAAAGTTGATTGTATGACGAAAGACAGAAATAACCAGGAACAAACATCAACTGAAGACAGCTGCAGTAAAGGCCTGGCAAAGTATCACAAAGGAGGAAACCAACCATTTGGTGATGTCAACGCAGTCATTGCCTTCAAAGGATTTTCGACAAAGCAAACATGTTATTGATGATTGGGTTAATTTGTCCAATTACATTTGAGCCTCTGAAATCGGGGGATGTGTACAAAAAGGGCTGCAATTCCTAGCAATATGTCTGCAATATTTTTGTTCAACTCCTTGAATTAAAGCTGAAAGTCTGCACTTCAAATGCATCTCCGTTGTTTCATTTCAAATGCATTATTATGGTGGAGTACAGAGACAAAGTTATGAGAAGTGTGTCAATGTGCAATTAATTCTGGGACTAACTGTATGTCATTGTGTAAAATCTGGCTCTAGTAATTCTTGGATAGATGAGCGAAAAATTGGATCTTTATAAGACCAAAACTGATACAGGGTTATCAGACCCAGCCATCATCATTAAGATTATTTCATACATGCATTACAAAGACAATATAATATTACAACAATCATAAATAATGTTTAGGATTATTTCCATATTGCGTATCATTATTCCATAATGCGTAACTATTTAGTAATATTTTGTGTGTCAGTTAGGGAATGGGCGGTCATTGGCACCACTTTTGATTTCCATAAATCCCATAGTGCTGTAAAGCTGAAGTGGGAGACAGGCTGAGAGATTCGGCGAGCTTGTTTGTCCAACACGAGATAACGGCAATGTGCAGTGACAGGTTGGCGGTTCACATAAGAAACAACAGCATCACTCTGTACAGAAAACACAGTTACACCTAGAGACTAGAGAATCACACACACACACACACACACACACACACACACACACACACACACACACACACACACACACACACACACACACACACACACACACACACACACACACACACACACACACACACACACACACACACACACACACACACACACACACACACACACCTAGAAACAGACAAATACACAGGGTGGATACAGTTTAAATAACATGCATCACTCTGTACCAACAACACAGATACACCTAGAGACATGTACACAGACCACACACACAAACTACACAAATACAGACATCTGAATACAGACAAATACACAGGCTGGCTACACCTGAAACACCATACATCCGTGTGCATCCACACACACACACACACACACACACACACACACACACACACACACACACACACACACACACACACACACACACACACACACACACACACACACACACACACACACACACACACACACACACACACACACACACACACACACACACACACACGTGGGGACACTTTCTTAACCATCCTATGATACGTCATCCCAGTCGCTAAAATCATGAACCAATACAAGCTTGCACACACTAACATACACAGGAAACTGCATACCATAAGGGGGCAGATGTTTACGAAGACACACCTACGTTCAATCATATCAACCAATTACAGTAAGAGTCCTGTATTTAAGTTACATCAGCTTACTATCTACACTGATTGGCTGTTTAACAGTGCCATACATTTACAGTTATCTTCATTATCTATGCCATTTATCTCGGCCAAGACACTTTCATTCAGTGTTTCGCCACGCTCACTCATTCACACAACTGGAGGCAACCTGGTACAAATTAAGATCTACGCTCTGATGCATATCCAATCAGGAGGCGCAACCAAGATCTTCAGAAGGTGTTAACCCTATGTGTAATGGAAAAGATTATTGAATATGTTTAAATTACGTCTTGTTTTTTTTTCAGAAAAGAAAATAATTAGAATTATAAATGAGATCCAACCATCCTAACCTAAATCTACCCCAATTTACATACACATACACCCAAACATACACCCCCCCCCCACACACACACACGTACACACACACACGTACACACGTACACACACACACACACACACACACACCCTTTTCCGGTTTTCATCAGGGTTTCATCATGACCTCAAATAAGATACAGGTTAGAGAGATGTCAACTAAATATGGTTTGGGTTATTCAGAGACAAACCAGAACAGTTTTTCATCAAAAACAATAAAAACAGGCCCAACACACAGTTGTCCTCTGACTCATCCCTGACTGGACAAACCCCTTAAGCAGACAAAAATAATGACCCCAAAACAGAAAACGATAACCCCTTACACTAAAAGCAACTGCCCCAGAATTCGATGAGTCATTCCATTAACGCAACCATGTGTGCAGGTCTGCCAGTGCGAGCAACTGAACGTCTGACAGTTGGTCATCACACAGCGAGTAATTATCATGTCTGGTCACTAAACACCAGTCTGACAGGACGCACTGGAACTCGTGTTTAAATAGGTAGAACAAGACCCTGAGAGATTACTGGAGAACATTTCCCCTGGGTTGCATTTCTCCCCATGACTGGAAAAGGTTATGTAACTGCCTCCCTCAGGAGGTGAGTGTCCTGGCCTGTAATTTCTGGATCACCAGCATTGGGAAAGGGGCCATTCTGTTGTTTTCATCATCTCACACCATCTCCCCGGGCTCCCCAGATACAGCCGGAGACTGGTTTCCACAGGCAGCCGTCTGTTTACTTTGGGGACTGGTGCTAATCGCAGGCTTGATGGAATCGTTAGATGATTACTACGAGGTAATACAATTCTGATGGAGTGGAACCAGACAGATGGCTGGGATTCACAGACGAGAGGAAAACGTTTCAGTTTCCCTGTATCTTGAGGAATCATGCTGACAGCTCGTGGTGGAATGAGTTAGGGGACATAAAATGGAATAAGTAAACTGCAACAGGGCCAAATGTTGCATTGTGGGTCGAAACACCTGACCACCTAGTTCCCAATGATAAGTCAAGTTACTTCATTCGAGGTGTATTTTTTTGGTTTTACACAGCTACTACCTGTAATGACCCAATATGTATTTGTTTTGGCTCACATCCTGCTCTCTTAAATCAATGAATCACTCTGTTATTGGTCTGGGACATACCTGGTTTAGCGAATTACACGTGAAACAAATGACAAAGGGAACAGGAATTACAGCCTGATGAGAGTTACCACCCACTGAGATATCCTTTGATTGGCCTGACAGTAGAAAGAAGACTTTAAAGATAAAAGAAAACAGCTTTTTGACAAAATCAAATTAATGGTAAGAGGTTAAAACGTTTCAGAAGATTGCTGGGACGCCAAGCTCACTCATTCTGAAAGCTGATTGCATTTTGGGGGCTTTGTCTTCATATAAACTGTTCTACTCCTCAGAGTATTCTACAGAAAGACAGACAGTTAGGAACATCTGCAGGTCTGCTTTCAAATGAACTGAGCAGTGGCCAAATGAGCAGCCGATTTAAAATTTAAAGCCTTTTCTCCAAGGACGCTTTTGAAGATTCAAAGGATGTTTTAAAATGTTGGGCAAGAGGAGAAGACGGAAACCACTGAGAGAAATGGAGGGTAAAGACAAAGGGTGAAAAGGGGTAGGAAATAGAGACAGAGAGAGGAAGAGGTAGAGACAGAGGAGAAAGAGCAGGTAGCGATAAAGGAAAAACAGGATAAGATACAAAATAAGAGAGACCAAAACAAGTCACTGAGAAAGGCAAGAAAGAAAGCCAGAACCTAGAGGCAAATCCAAATGTATACAAATTAAAATGTGACTGAAAATAATCAAATCAACAGTTGAACTAAATGCTGTTTATGAAAATAAAGTGTGACGTCCATTATTCAAAACAAATGTCCAATTGAAATTGTGCATGCAGATGTTTGCTAAATAATTCATGTATGGCGGAATCAGGTTGATTTTCTGATGATGAGATAAAGACAAAGAAGAAAGTGATGAGGAGATAGAGACAGAGGAGAAAGTGATGAGGAGATAGAGACAGAGGAGAAAGTGATGAGGAGATAGAGACAGAAGAGGAAGAGATGAGGAGATAGAGACAGAGGAGAAAGTGATGAGGAGATAGAGACAGAAGAGATAGAGACAGAGGAGAAAGAGGAGAGGAGATAGACAGAGGAGGAACAGGTAAGGAGATGGGCTTAAAACCCTGGGGGACACCAATAGTGACAGCCGGTCGCCTGATAGTAGCAGCCTGCCAGTTAGCATGGAATCCAAGGGTAAAAAGCCAGAGACACCCAGCTATAGAGAGGGTGGAGAGGCTGAGACACCCAGCTATAGAGAGGGTAAAGAGCCAGAGACATCCAGCTATGGAGAGGGTGGAGGGCCAGAGACACCCAGCTATAGAGAAGGTGGAGAGCCAGAGACACCCAGCTATGGAGAGGGTGGAGGGCCAGAGACACCCAGCCATAGAGAGGGTGGAGGGCCAGAGACACCCAGCTATAGAGAAGGTGGAGAGCCAGAGACACCCAGCCATAGAGAGGGTGGAGGGCCAGAGACACCCAGCCATAGAGAGGGTGGAGGGCCAGAGACACCCAGCTATAGAGAAGGTGGAGAGCCAGAGACACCCAGCTATGGAGAGGGTGGAGGGCCAGAGACACCCAGCCATAGAGAGGGTGGAGGGCCAGAGACACCCAGCTATAGAGAAGGTGGAGAGCCAGAGACACCCAGCCATAGAGAGGGTGGAGGGCCAGAGACACCCAGCCATAGAGAGGGTGGAGGGCCAGAGACACCCAGCTATAGAGAGGGTGGAGGGCCAGAGACACCCAGCTATAGAGAGGGGGAGGGCCAGAGACACCCAGCTATAGAGAGGGTAAAGAGCCAGAGACACCCAGCTATAGAGAGGGTAAAGAGCCAGAGACACCCAGCTATAGAGAGGGTGGAGAGCCAGAGACACCCAGCCATAGAGAGGGTGGAGGGCCAGAGACACCCAGCTATAGAGAGGGGGGAGGGCCAGAGACACCCAGCTATAGAGAGGGGGGAGGGCCAGAGACACCCAGCCATAGAGAGGGGGGAGGGCCAGAGACACCCAGCCATAGAGAGGGTGGAGAGGCTGAAACACCCAGCTATAGAGAGGGTAAAGAGCCAGAGACACCCAGCTATAGAGAGGGTGGAGAGGCTGAGACACCCAGCTATAGAGAGGGTGGAGGGCCAGAGACACCCAGCTATAGAGAGGGGGGAGGGCCAGAGACACCCAGCTATAGAGAGGGGGGAGGGCCAGAGACACCCAGCTATAGAGAGGGGGGAGGGCCAGAGACACCCAGCCATAGAGAGGGTGGAGAGGCTGAGACACCCAGCTATAGAGAGGGTAAAGAGCCAGAGACACCCAGCTATAGAGAGGGTGGAGAGGCTGAGACACCCAGCTATGGAGAGGGTGGAGAGGTGCTGGTTAACAGTGTCATAGACAGCCGATCGTCCTAGAAGGATGAGAACAGATAAGAGGGAGTCAACATGGCCAGTGGGATAAACCTCTGTGGCAGAGGAGAGCGGCTTCAATTAAGTGGAACGTCAAGAAGCTTTGAAGTCTTTAAGTTGCTGTATGTCAGCGAGGTCGTGTGTGAGATTCTTGAGGAGCCGTGCAGCTCTATCCATCCAAAATGCTGAGGCGACCTAGCAGGTAGTGTTATACGTTGATGAGGGAAAGGATGGGGGAAAAGGTCTCCTTTTGGTAATAAAAGAAGGGCGTGGGGATCAAGGGGTGGCCAGATAACCGGATACTAACAGTTGCAAAATTTAGGGAGCGAGGTCAAAGAAACAAAGTGGGTGTGTGAGGGAGCCATGTACTCGATAAGATGAGTGAATTAGGCGTGGAACATCATCAACGTTCTTCGAAGTGGTTGAGAAAGTCATCTGCAGATGAAGGGGGTGTAGATGGAGAATTAAAAAGAGAAGAGGTGGCAAAGATTCTCCTGCTGAAGCTTGGAATTTGGGGTGATGGAAGTAGGCTTCAATAGTGGCTACACATGAAGTGAAGGAAGAAAGGAAAGAGTGAACGGATAAGTTATCCCACACTTGAGTTCTCCTCCTTGTTGGGTTGTAGATATCTTTTTGAGTCTAACTATTTAATATAATATATTTATTGTAATCTCTCGTTACACCTGGTGGTATTGAGCGAGTGTCTGGCCGCTTGTGTTGTGCATGCTTCCGTAACATTGCAAAACCCAATGTGCTCATTAGAGTTTACACCTATGTCTATGCACATTCACACTATATAAGCAAGTGAGATATATAGCTGATTACTTATTAACGTATTAATTGCATTTTGAGATTAACTTGACTGTGACGGTGGGCCATAAACAAGAGGATGACAGTCGCGGGAAATTCACGGAGAGCTTCTCAATCCCCGTCGTGCGGTCATGCAGTCGCACAGCTGTGGCAGAAGCTCAGGAAACGGGACGGCGTGTGTCCTCAAGGTGAAACCAGGGGGAGAGGTCACACACATACAAGATAATCCAGCCCGCTTGTGTCTTATTATACACACAAACACGCAGGGCAACAACAGCAGCCCTGGGAGCGGATCTGGAGCCAGAACCGCCAGAGCCATGTGACCCGTAGAAAACCTGAATCTCAGAATAGGATGAGAGTAACCTCGTTAACGCACTGAACTTCTGACTTTTCACACAACTCACTGTTCTCAGACTCTCTCGTTCGATCTCTTCCCCGTCTCTATCGCTCTTACGCGTCGACTTCCCACACCCTCAGGGTTCTAAACGTTTTCATATGCTGTGTGATTGTTCAGTCTGACTGTGAAACAGAAACATGCCTTTCACACTCCATTAGATTCCTTCTGAGAGGTTGGATGGGGAAGAAGGATGCAGGGAGATGCAGCTCCAGCTAATTCATTGATGTAGGTAGTCAAGGTAAACTATGTTACAGAAGTGTGCCTTGTGCATCGCTCCATCTGATCATAATGAGATGTATCTGGTGTGTCCCAGGTTCCTGTCATGCTTCTGATGCCCTTGTCTGTCCAGCTATTGTGTTTGAGCCCGATTTCACTCCAGAGGTGCAATGCCTTATTAGGAATGTTGGACATCGGCAATTAATGCCTCCGAAATATCCTTGACTTAAGCTTTGGCCAAACCAGTAATTACAGAGGGTGTGGACAGGAAATTGTCTGGAGCTTTCACAGCCTGAAGATGAGGTAGAAAGTGATCCTAGGTGAGGTAGGAGGTGATGCTCGGTGCCTGTGTGCTGGGTGAGCTAGGAGGTGTAAGTAAACATTGGGAGAGTAACAGGACAAGTAACCAATCTAGATCTTTAACCTCTGACACATCCTTAATCTGACTAGAATCGTGATATGCTCTTTAACAAACTATTTATCTGATGCCAGACCTGATTCCAAGTCTTGAACTGGCAACTTATGAACCTAAATCTAAATCCTGTACTTTCTTACTCCTCTTTGGCAAACGGGGATGACAACATAATTGGTTGTGGTGTATATACCCTCTTCCTGTGTTTAAAAAAGATCCTTCAAAGCCCCAACTTGTGGTGTGCAAGCACATGTTAAACTGAGGGTTAAATGTCTCTAGTGTAGTTCCTATCAATGAAGCCCCACCCATTGTCCTCCAGGAGACCGATGGACCAATGGCCTTTCATTAACATCCTACCTGATATGGACACAGTCCAGCATGCACCTCATAATCCAATGTAGCCAACCTAGACCCAGTTACTCCCAATGTCCTACTCATCGGGTGGGGTGACAGCTCTATGCTTCACGTGACATTATTGGTTGACGATGCTGGCACCATTGCTGAATCCCAGCAGACCCCTTCTGTGCCAACTACATGTGGAACTTCTGCCAGAAGTGGCAGGAGGAGACCAAAGGATTGGCTGTTGGCCAGGTAGTCAAGCTTATTGATCCCCAGTCCTTGAATGCCAGATGGAAAGACAAGTAAGCTTCAAATAGCCATATTTAGCACCAGGTATTTTCATTTTCCTGCTGCAAGAGAAAGGCCCGCATGCGGACAGAGGCGTATGCTGATTAATCCGATATTGCATCATTTCTACTTAATGTATGCAGCTGATGGAAGGACAAAAAGAGAGAGAAGAAGAATACTTATATTATAGTTGGAGACGCTGGATTGGCAGCAACATTTAAATACCCACGACTAAATGTGTCTGCTTAATGCTTAATTGTCTTTGCATTGCATCTAACAAAATAATGAGAATGTTTTAAAGATGCCCTTTCTTCAGACATTTTTCATGTTGTATTGGACAGAAAAGTAGAGAGACAGAGGAGCGAGATTTTGCTGGATTGAAAACTTTCATCGAAGTTTATTCACTCTAAATAACCGGCTGCTACATGTCCATTGTCTTTGTGCCAAACCAAATGTGTGAACATTTGAATCGTTATTTATAGGTATTTATCCAGCTAGTTAGCAAGACACAATATAGTTTGTGATCAAACCAATGAGTAGCTCAAGTATGAGAGAGGGGTATTTACTTTGCTTCCAGGCAGCTTAGAGGCTGTGGCGAGCCTATAACCCTGGCCCCTGCTCTTTGTTCCACCAGGTGAATTAAAAAGACGTAATCTCCTTCTGCAGCCGGCAAGGCTCTGTTGAATGTTTCTGCGAGTAAACTGAACCGGGGCCAAGGTCCGCGGATGAGATTAGGGGAATGTGCAGCTGGCTGGCTGATAACAGCCAGGCACACGTGATACATGCTAAATACACAACGCACTCACTGACGTAGCGTGATTCTGACATCACGTTATGAACTAGTTATATTGCATTATTCATTCGTGGGGGCATTCTCCGCTCAGTTATTAACTGATATTATGAGAGACAGACCGCCGCCTTCACAAACGTTTTATCTTTGGCGCTACGCGACTCCATGGGACGGTTTATAATTTAGTACTGTGGCTGAAAGTGACAAGGTTGCAGGCCTGTCATTTTCTCTGCCTGACAACATCCAGGGACGGGGCAGATCATGTACATAATGCAAAACAATACAGTAAATATATACTGTATATATATATATGAAATGTTGGTCAATTTGAAATAGGTTGTTTGCTAAATTGGCAAGTCCATTATCCACAGTATTAGACAGAACAATCAGCTGGTGATCACACACTGTTGTAGCCCTGAATCTGGAATTGGTGCAAGCGCAGTCTCAAACTGGTAAGTGTAGAGAGTACAGAGATACTGTTATTTACGTTGGCACCCACAACATTAGGATGAAGCAATCAGAGGTTATGAGCCGAACATAGCATCAGCGTGTAAATTAGATTGAAAGATGTGTCGGCATCGAGTGTCTCTGGCCCTCTCACAGCTAGGGTAGTGATGAGATCTACAGCAGACAAACACAACTTCATTTGTTGGCTGAAAACGGAGTTAGGCCGGTCGCAGGGGGTAGAGTTGGTTGATAACTGGCTCTATCTTTTTGGACTCTCCCAGAAAGATTTTCCTAAGTGAGTTTCTATCTAACCGTGTAGTCATGGCAGATAGTTACTATTCTTATTTTTCCTCAATTTCAATATATATTCTTTATAAAACACAATAGATTCATCATAAGACATGTTCGATTCAATACTTTAATTTACAATTACAATTGTAATATAATTCAAATCAAATGAATGTGTTTACATTATGTCTCAGCTGCCAGTGTTAGCAGACCAAATCAGTTGTTCCAGGTTGATGAATAACAAATACTAGCATATTATATATTAGCGCCCGAACACTGTCCGCATTGACCTCAAATAGCTATTACCCTACGGGCACCGCTATCCAATAGAGAGAGAGATGGAAAGATAGCTACAGTGTATAATTCGATCTCATGGCTACATGCTGCATGAGTTTTTAATAGAGATTTGCGTGGAGATGACTGCACACAAGTGTCAAGACAACCTACTGAGATCCATCTATCAAATCCCAATAAAGGCTTAGAAAAATACAAGGCGTTGTCAATCAATCACAGGGTAAAGGTTGACACACGCGATAAAATGCATAAAACATGGAACTAAGCTGCCACTTTCAAATCAATGGAAATGTAAAAAAGCACGCCCCACCACACATAATGTCTTATTCGTGTAAACAAGATGGTTGCATAAGCCACGGGACACATCAATTGCATAACCTGATCTCTCCCTTTAGGAGACAAACCAAAGGAAGACAAACAGAGGGAGTGAAATAAATGTTTTGGGGGGGGGGGTATTGTTCATGAGTCGCCCTCCCTCATCCCTCCCTCATCCCTCCCTCATCACCCCAACAAACTGGGTATTTACAGTGGGGCAAAAAAGTATTTAGTCAGCCACCAATTGTGCAAGTTCTCCCACTTAAAAAGATGAGAGAGGCCTGTAATTTTCATCATTGGTACACTTCAACTATGAGAGACAAAATGAGAAAGAAAATCCAGAAAATCCCATTGTAGGATTTTTAATGAATTTATTTGCAAATGATGGTGGAAAATGGGAGAAGTGGGAGAACTAGCACAATTGGCTGACTAAATGCTTATTTGCCCCACTGTAAATCATACACCCTAGTGTGTGTCACAAGCAGGTGTAGCTTCACTAACAGTAAAATTCATACTTACTGGCCATTTAATTAAATAAGTTACCAGCGTTGATATTTGCAGCATTATTGTATGCAACGTAAGCGGAGAAATATTTAATTTAGTTACTCAATAAAGAAGCCTGTCCTAACTGTGCCTTAAAAGGTTAATGTCGTTCGTATTGTACTACCGGGGAATAAAAGACACATTTCCTCCAGAGAAATTAAATACGCAGCTCAGTCAATTACATGGTCTATTGAATCTCTCTAAAATAGCATGGTAAATATTAAAAGTTAAAGAAACGCAATTAAGAGCAGCAACACTTACAGCACTCAATTGAATGCTAAAACCATATGAAACTGTTCATCTGTACACACTGATTCCCTAACCCTAACCCAATTCAGTAGAACTACAGAGTCCTGTCAGACATGTGACACATAATATCCCCTCCATCATTCATGCTTTGAGCGGTGTGCGTGTACACCATGTCTCTCCACATGCATATTGACAGAGGCAGCGTGTCTGCAAATCTAAATCAACTGTTGTTGACATGTCCACAGGCCCTTAGACATACAAGCTTTCTGACACCACTTCTGCTTTAACGTCCGGGAGCTCCAACCCGTGCTCTCTGTACCAATGGACAATATCCAACCTAACCCAGTGACAGATCTGAACCATCATCCTGGTTGGATTCACATCCGTGACACAGCAGCAGATAAAACATGTGTACAGAATGTGTCATCCGTGTACAGAATCTGAGAGGAATCTGGAAAATATTTCATCTCAGATTGGATTTTGAAGTACAGACGACAAACAGAATGACAAGCTCTATAAATAGGCGAGTGCGTCACGCTACAAAAGCCTTCATTAGCTGGCAGTGCACAGCGAATCATACGGGGGATATATTTGGAAGCACACGCGCATGGACCGAGACCTTACAACGAGAATACACACGACACACCATGCAATGTGTTTGCATGTACGTCTGCGTTAATGAGCCTATTTAAACCTAAACCAATCCAAACAAGCCATAATGTTTACCGGTTCATCTGCTATGCTTTTACATTTACGTCGTTTAGCGGACGCTGCAATCCAGAGCGTAATGTCCTGCTCTCGTCATAAACAAACACTGAAATGATCCAATATGCTGATGCTAAAATAAGGGCTAGGTGTTTGAAGACAGAAACTATCATTACTGAAATGTGTAATGATTTAAATTGCCTTTAATATTCTGTAAGCCTAAGTCAGCACTGCATGTTAGTCCCTGCTGTGTTGATGTGCTGCTGTGTTGATGTGCTGCTGTGTTGATGTGCTGCTGTGTTGATGTGCTGCTGTGTTGATGTGCTGCTGTGTTGACGTGCTGCTGTGATGACGTGCTGCTATGTTGACGTGCTGCTGTGTTGACGTGCTGCTGTGTTGACGTGCTGCTGTGTTGACGTGCTGCCGTGTTGACGTGCTGCCGTGTTGACGTGCTGCCGTGTTGCTGTGCTGCCGTGTTGCTGTGCTGCCGTGTTGCTGTGCTGCCGTGTTGCTGTGCTGCCGTGTTGCTGTGCTGCCGTGTTGCTGTGCTGCCGTGTTTCTGTGCTGCCGTGTTGCTGTGCTGCCGTGTTGCTGTGCTGCTGTGCTGCCGTGTTGTCGTGCTGCTGTGCTTCTGGTCTGGGTGGGAGAAACAACATCGTGAAACAGGTCTATTTTAACCCTCCATCCTGAGCAGCTTGAACAGAGAACTGTTATTTTCGGTGACAGTGCTTCAGAAATGTAAATGAAAGAGAGCCTATTTTGAGTGTACAGGGCTGAGCGGGGTGCTGGAGGATTGATGGGGGCAGGACACAGGGGCAGTGTAAATTGGCTTGAGGGAACTGGTGTGAAAGCAGTGGGCTGCCTTCTCACTAATGATATGTCACTGTGGGGATCTAAAGAAGGATAAAGGAGAGGGAGATGGTTGAGGAGATGGGAGAAATAAAAATAAGGAAGAGATAGAATGAGGGAGAGAGAAGGAATTACCCGGGAGTGCTGATTAATTCATGTCAGTAATGACTGTGTTTGTTTCAATGTCCGAATGAGCCAATTTGTCTGCACCTGCATTAACAACACAGGAACAGTTGTCTTGGGTTGTCAAGTTTCTGCTTTCTGCTCCACAGGAAAGTTTACAGAGTTGCTCCACACTCTAACCTCTCAGCTAGTGTTCACATTGAACAAAATCATTTGAAATACCTATTTTCAACCGGAAACACATATTTTGAACATGTTTTTATTTTCTGGGTTAAAAAGCATCTCCTCACATACAGAGAAAGAACAGGCAAAGGCCATTACCCTAAACACAGAAAATAAATAAACCTACATTCATCTCTAAACCCGATACCGTACATTTATTCTACAATCACAGCTGTCATTGTCTTACTGAAAGGACTGAGAGAGAGAAAGACAGTGATCATCTTGACCTCACACAACTTTCCTCCCTTCCCATCTGAAATGGATCAGCTCATAGTTTGGGGTGTCTGGGTGTCATCTTCATCGTTCACATGAGGAAGAACAGAGCAGGATGTGATGACAGATTGTGGGTGGCTGCAGTCACTTCAATCACACCGCTTCTCTACTACTGATACGACAAAAAGCTGCTTTTATTCGGCCACTCCGCTTGTTTACTTCGTCATTCTCTCTCCTGAAGTGGAGATCTGCTCCTGACGTTTTCCTGAATGCATTACAGGTTTACACTGTCTGCAATACAGATTAACATACCTGACAGCTAGCTGGCTGAGACGCACACAAAGACACCCGTTCTGTCCTAAAGTTACAATCGGTGAACAGCAGCTATCTAAACAAGACCATGGAGAGAAATAAGCCTGACATAATTTAGCGACAAGCCACGGCAACCTTAAAGTGCCCCTTTTGTGGACATCATTTGGGTGTATTACTGAAGTGACTAACCGGTCAATGTCACTGACAGATTCAGAAATACAATCTCACAATGTTCATATATTTAAAAGACCTTTAGAAATTCTTTACCCCTTTGAACATTTTCACGTAGTTGTGTCAGTACTTTGTTAGGCCAAACTGATATTCTTATGTAAATTATATATTATATATATATATATTATACATAAATCAAATTGAAATATGAATAAGAATAATTCATTCATAAATAGGTCTCCACCCTTAGTGGAAGAAACTATGGCAGTTATTACAGCTGTGTGTGTGTCTTTTGGAATTGGTCAGATCTTAGATTTAGCAACATTCTTCTTTCAGATTCTTACCTGCTGATTTAGTAATATGTCATTCTGTTCCTAAATCCCAAACACGAAGATTAAGGAAAGATATATTTTCTTTGCAAATTGACCTCTCATTGTTTAAATAAATATATGTGTAATTTGAATCCTTAATTTGATCGCAACAGTGATGTAAGATTCTCACTCTGCATTTTGACATTTTCTCTGTGGTGTTTTTTATGGCCTAGATACCGAATATCAAGTCAGGAGAAAACTGGTGATTTGATACAATATATTAGCATCTAGTGGTTCCACCAGGAGGGGTGTTGGCATGATGTCCGAGGCTATTGCATGTTAGGATGGGACCCGTGGACCTATACCGTGATGCAAGTCTGGGCCTTTTTATTAGAATAACCCAACAAGTAAAATATTAATAACCAACGGAAACAAACCCAATTGGGATTCACCAGCTTCCCCTCTCAACCCCCAATGCCACTTTTGCTTTCTTGAATCGCACTGTACGACTCTACGTAACTGCGACAAAGCCTTCGGAGAACGCGGTCTGTGGGGGCAGGGAGGACGTAAGGATTTACATGGCGGTAGATCCCGTTTCTCCCTCTACCATACGGGCGTAGACGCGACGGTGAAGTATGAGAGACAGAGGTGAACGAGGGCTTCATCTTCACATCCCCGTCAGCCGCTCATTACTTAACGGTGGATTTCACCGGTGTGCCAGAGAAGGCATTAGATGAATCGATAATGAAACCGAACCATATAGGACTCTCCAACACCCGTCAGCCAAGTGAAATAAATAAAAAACACAGCTCTGAGGAGTGAGGAAGAAGACAAGTGGGGTTTGGGTTGGGAAGAGAGGTGGGTGTCAAAACCGGTAAGTGGGTTGGGTGAAAAGACACGTGGGAAAGTTATTTTCTTCAGAAGCATGGAACAGGAATAACTAACGAGAGGCCGCTGTAGCTTTGAAATATGAATAATGTTTAATGTCTAAAATGTGCTTTGCCATCTTGCCTTTCTTATGAAAGCAGACACCAAAGGGACTCTGGATTGCCTACCAAGCATCATGTGCATGTGCTGTATGTCTCTGTGTGGTATTTAAAGGCACGGGGTGTTAAAGATTAGGCTGCTTTAACAGATTAAACTGCTTTAACAGACAGCAACATTCTGAAAATGTTCCCACTAAACGGTCTTACCAAACACATCAGATCTTTTCTGATTAGTCCAAATCCCTAATACTGATAAAATACTCCACATTGAGCTACCTATGTGAGTGCAGTGATGGGGAGTTATTCTATAACACTTGCACTGCCATCGAAAATATTATTGATTGGATGACAAAGATTCTCAAACCTGACACTTTTATTACAATGTTAGTTTAAACTCAAACTGTCTTTTATCTGATCACAGCACACTCCCAACTGTATGTGTCATACTGTATGTGTCATACTGTATGTGTCATACTGTATGCGTCATATTGTATGCGCCATACTGTATGCGCCATACTGTATGCGCCATACTGTATGCGTCATATTGTATGTGTCATACTGTATGTGTCATACTGTATGCGTCATATTGTATGCGCCATACTGTATGTGTCACATGGTGATATGCACTTCATCCATCTAATATGTATCACCTCATTAGGTGGAGCTTACTGACCTGTTGCTTACTTCACTGTAGATCAATCTTGATTTTCCTTCTTTTGATCTTACCAACGTGCAACGTTTTTTTTATGAGAATTGTCTCTCTATGTGCTAAATGAAACTAAAATACAATTGTATTAGTTTCAAAAGTATCTACTAAACTGAACAAGGGTACTGGGCACTGGTTACAGGATACAGGGCACACTGGGTACTTGGTACAAGACACTGAGTACAGGGCACTGTGTACAAGGCACTGGGTGCTGGGTACAGGGTACAAGGCACTGGGTACAAGGCACTGGGTACAGGGTGCTGAGTACAGGGTGCTGAGTACAGGGCACTGGGTACAGGGCACTGGGTACAGGGTACAGGGTACAAGGCACTGGGTACAAGGCACTGGGTGCTGGGTACAAGGCACTGGGTAAAGGGTACTGGGTACAAGGCACTGGGTGCTGGGTACAAGGCACTGGGTACAGGGCACTGGGTACTTGGTACAGGGTACCAGGAGACCATTCATAATGACACAGTCATCCATATCCTAGCTACTAATTCTCTAAACTTCAGGGGTATTTGCATTTTTATTAATTTTTCGCCTCTCTGCATTACTGTTCCGCAGGATTACTGGATGGTGATATTGGCTGTGCTCTCTGCATCTACATCATAAAGCCCTGGAGCTTTATCTATTCAAGCATAAATGGCAGAGAGAGAGCGAGAAAGAGAGAGAGAACAAGACAGATCGATTGAGACTGGCAGGGGGAGAGAGACAAAGTATGAGCATGTGAGAGGAAATACCTCAGACAGGACACAGGAAGCATACAACTAATAGACAACTATGTCCTGCACTAGAGAGCTGCTTCCTGTTTTTGGCCATCTATCTATCTATTACTAAGCACATAAAGACCAACTCTACCTGATTATGTTTATGTCTGGCAAGATTAGTCACTGTTAGTAATTACTGCGTTCACAATACAGAAACATCAGCCTAAGTGAGATTCCTCTATAGACTGTAATATCATAGTGTCATACCATACATTTATCGGCGCTAAAACAGGCCTTCTCATAAGTTCCCACACTTTGCTAAGGTTTATTTAGAAGCAGCTATTATTGCCACAACTAACTGCAACAGCTGGATAGAACATTACATACATGTTCACGCTCTCAATACTGCTTTTACAACTTCTGATCCTAACGGTGACTTCCTATAGATTAGTGGAGATTGACACTATATGTTATCCCATTACATATATTAGGCTTGATGCTCATATTATGCTAATCAATCTCCCAAACAGGGGTAACTTAAGTTTTTCACACTCTTGAGCAACACAGTGAACACAGACTGCGCGTGACAATGCAAAAGCCAGAACAACATAAATGCCCAGCAGCATCCAGTCCATACGTTATTTCATTATGTGTGCATAAGGGGTGAATGAGTAGAAATCTGTCAGTGACACCGTACCGTGGTGATTCACTTAAGATAAGGGAAGCGATATACCCAATGGGAACAAATGGGTCATAACAGCCATGAGAACAGCCATGGTTCAGTGGTCCCTAGATTAGCACAAAGGGAGGGGGTTTTTAATGGACTGCAGTTCGGAGGGAATATATAGTTCATGATGAAGCAAACTGCTGCAACGACCCTGAAGATCAACATTAAACGGCATGCGATAATCGAATGGGCAATTAGCTAGTGAAATCTCATATTAGTTGCACTGGTGAGCCAAAACATTGCCTGCCGGATATGCTGTTGGTTCTCCGTGTGCCACCAAAACAGCACCGACCCGCTGGGGCATTGACTCTACAAGACCCCTGATGGTGTTCTGTGGTACCTGGCGCCAAGAGATTATCAGTTGCGAGGTGGAGCCGCCGTGGACAGGACTTGACAGATGCTGTGTCGGATTGACATCTGGAGAATTTGAAGGCCAGAGAAAAAACGATTCATGTACCTCAAACCATTCCTTAACAATGTGTGCAGTGTGGCACAATAACCCGCTGACAGAAAACCATTTGCCCTTGTCAAAGTCGCTGAGGTCTTAACTCCGGTCCGTTTTTATCCTGCACCCAACACGTTGAATATAAAAACATATTGTTCGCTTATCATCTAATCTACACAGATCTTGAAATGTTCCCTTGTTAGGAGATGATCAATGTTATTTGCTTTACCTGTGAGTGGTCATACTGTTTTGGTTCATCAGTATATATATATCTCTAGTTGTCGCAAAAGTGAATGACTAAGTTACTGTGAATATGAATTGCCGGGCGTCTAAAAAAGAAATCAAACTAATTAGGAAGTAATGATATAGCGTGTTCCGGAACTGTCCGCCCGGCTCTCCATCACCTCAGATAGAGCCTCCGGCAGAGACAGCTTGTCGTTCTCATGCTGTCCACTGAAAAAACATCCACAAACTCTCTCTCACCTCTCTTCTGGGTCAAGACAACATCCCACCTAGAAAGTGAAGTGGGCATAAGGAACCGCTCTGCATAGCTGCTGCCCGGCATACAACAGTAAGCAAGCGAGGCTTGACTTTATGGTGAGTATATTTAATCCACTCTGTCCCTGAGCGTCACACCAGCTACAAGCTGGTCTGGGTCCTCAACCTACTGTATGTGGCTTTACTGGTAATGGTATGTCAGAATGAGGCAGTCTGCCCCTAAAACAAATAGGAACGGGGAGATTGCCCGGAACTTCTGACTATCTATTTAATTTAATCAGACATAATTTAAAGACACACATATTTATTGGCCATAGCAATTACATTCGACAGGTTTATACAAGTTCGTAGACACGGTGGATACCTTTTTTAAAAAGCAGTGCAGCCACCTTTTAGAAGTGAAGTGACAAATAAACCAGAGAAGAAGACTCACACACAGACCCAGCACACACTCATAAAACACACACTTTATGGACTCAGCAATAACGAGCTGTGATGCAAAGTAACCTAAGCGGGCCAATTACTACTGTAACCCGGGCATTTCCGGTGGACCGGGGTGTCGGTGTGTGAGAGTGTGTATGTGTTTGATGCTCTCCTATTAGGCACCGTTTCCTCTGATCCCCGTAGTCAGTAAGGCATAAGGGGGTGAGCCAAAGCAACATGAAATGTCCATTACACAGGAGCATAGAGAGAATGACGTGCACAGCATCATTGGGGTTCTTCATCTGCGAGTGTATGTCTGTGTGTGTGTGACATCAGTGTGTGTGTGTGTGTGTGTGTGTAACCTGAATGTACGTCACTGTATTTACATGAATTTTAAGAAGGACATAAAGTCCTGCTGTACGTATTAAAGGCCAGAGCAGGCAACATTTCTTCGCCTATTTCCCGATGACAATTTCACACTATGGAATGGAAATAACACTAAAACATTGTGAAAATGAGGCCCTTGTTGTGTAACGAGCTGTACGTCAAGAAAGGCCCGGAGTGTCAGCAGGTTCAGGTGGGATGAAATCATTTGCATACGTCACATTTAATTTGTTTAGTATATGCTTGACTTGGGGGCCTTTAACGCTATGAGGAAAAGCGAAGGAGTTAACTGAAGAGTGTTATTTCACATTATAATTCATATAATGTTTGTCGCCTGGAATTAATGC
Organism: Dallia pectoralis; assembly: GCA_029465975.1. NCBI lineage: Eukaryota > Metazoa > Chordata > Actinopteri > Esociformes > Umbridae > Dallia > Dallia pectoralis. Next base: position 16,732,538 of record CM055728.1, on the reverse strand, counting down.
ATATTTAGACACAGCAACATGTCCAGCCACTCATCAGTTTCCCCTACTACTTGTTCTTGTATACCTATTCAACTATGTCTTCATAGCTAAAACACGTCCTATGATGCCATATTTATTTATCTGTCAGAAAAACTGCTTAAAGAACTTTCTCATATGGCTTTTGCACAGTATGGTACTATACTATAGTTGAGTGTCTCAGGGGATAGAGAGAGAGTTGTGTCCTGTGATGAGAAAAATGTGGCTAAAAGCAATAATTGTTTGTGTAGCCAGTTCTGACTGGGAAACCTGAATGGTGATTGGTCTGCGACGCATCAGCTGATGTCAGATCGCTCCAATCACATTATTCGATTATATCCCTGTCTATTTATATGTCATGTTACTCACTCAGTCTGATATGCTGATAGCATGTGGGATCAAATCCACCCACCAACCGCCTCCACCGGTCGGGTTCTGTTGTCTTTGTGGGGAAATTGGTTCTGTGTACTTTGCTAATTGCCTGTGGGGATTGCTATTAATAATATTTAGTTTTTTTTTGGTAGTACACGATTATGTGATGAGTTTCCCCAGAGGTGCAGAGCTTAATGCAAGACATTGCTGTGCATGAGTTACAGTGGATATAAAAACTCTACGTAAAAAATGAGACAAAGATTAATCATGTCAGAACTTTTTCCACCATTAATGTGATATATGAGGTGAACAATTCAATTGAAAAACACACTGAAATCTTTGAGGGTGAAAATAAAAAATAAAAACCTTGCAATTCGCCTGGTTAAAGGGGTGTGTTGACTTTTCATATACACTGTGTATATATAAAAATATGAAAAGATGACAGGTGTGAGTGTTGTTCTAGGGTTGGGTTCATGTCCAGTGGAGTGTGATGAACTGTGGTGGAGGAACTGCTGGTGGTTAGTTTACTGGGATGGACGAATGCCACCTCTCAGAGGAAAGCCCGAGGAGGAATAGAGGTATATACCCCAACATGTAACAAATTACGTTATTGCATAATACACCACCTGCTTAGTGTGCTTTTTTGTGTACCCATAGTGTTTAGCTAAAAAGGGACGATTACATGCTTAATTGAAAGGAAAAAAGTATGTCCCAAGGTTGACGCGTCCATTAAACCCCTAGACACTCTGTGGAGTTTACTGAGGGCAAGTGTGTATGGGAGAGTGGTCCAGTTATTGGGATTTAGATGGCACAATTCCCTACACTATCCAGTGCCTGGTTTTTCTCACTTGAACAGAAATTGAACATTGGCAACCAGGAAATGACAGAGGGTTTACAGAGGATTTCATTTTCCCTGTCTGCTATTACCTGTTTGAGTATCTAGTGCCTTAGTGACACTGAGGGAGAAGGGGGAGATTGGCGGGTTTTTTTCTTTGACCAAAGGAAACGCATTAAAACACAGGGCGCTGTGATAAAACACTTGGGAACCCCTGGAGTATAGCTGATCCAGGACCAGCCCTGTCAGTAACGAAAAAGAAAACAAAGGGAGTCAGGAGGGCATGGCAACACAACCTTGTCACTCCACAACCATGTTGTTGTTCTCTCTAGATTTATCTTCACCCCAACACACACGCACACAGGCACCAAACACAAACGTGCACACACACACTTGTTGCCAAGCAACAGCAATGCTCGTTTGATCAGTTGACAGCACAACTGCGAGTGTGAGTGAAAGAGGGAGAAAGAACATAGAGAAAGAGATGAGTGGTGGGGGAGGGGAGGGGTCCACCATCAGACAGCCATCAATAAGCATCAGTGGATAAGCTGAGATGTTTGGAATCTTAGAAAACAGGTGAGAGACCAGACTGAGAGACCAGGCTGAGAGACCAGGCTGAGAGACCAGGCTGAGAGACCAGGCTGAGAGACCAGGCTGAGAGACCAGGCTGAGAGACCAGGCTGAGAGACCAGGCTGAGAGACCAGACCGAGAGACCAGACCGAGAGACCAGACCGAGAGACCAGGCTGAGAGACCAGGCTGAGAGACCAGGCGGAGAGACCAGATGGAGAGACCAGGCTAAGCTTATTACACAAAGTGTGCAGCTTCCCCAGTCCAGCAAAGGAAATGCACTACACAACACACACACACACACACACACACAATACCTACCGGCTTTTCATACGTTCACATTATTGGTCGAACACACAGTCATAAGTGTGTAAGAAATAAATAGGAATACTCACAGAGCCCTTGTTGAACGTATGTTTCAAGTTGAACTTTTAATCAATAGGTAATGTCGTCCAAGACAGCCAATTAATCAGGACAGCATCTCATGTCTAAATGAAGATGTAGTTGTTGTAGGTCGTGGCTTGTTAAACATTAAACTCGAGCAGGAGCGTAAAGCTTTCTCAGTCTTCTGTCTCAACTGATGAGTCATCTTCCCTGTCAACATCACACCTTAAGACAGCCTCATTTACATGTTCCAGAAAGATCTTTCAGCCAGCTGTGTGACACTCCTATCAAACACTTTTGATAAATCATTAAAACGCAAATCACAGAACAGAACCACTATTCATAGCCTGAGAAGGTAACCGCAGAACTGTCAATTTCGTGTAAATCTTCACAAGGTTCGGATTCTGTCTTTTCCCAAGATAACTTTCAAAACCAGAGGCCTAAGTTAGAACAGTACAGTAGGTTCACATTCAGGCAACTGTATACAAACAAACACGGTTTTGCGCTTTTTTTTTTACTTAAGTCACCAGTACGATACTGTTTGACTATTAAAGGTCTGGTAACCAGTGTATCTACATTCTCGAAATGGCAACATATCATGTAAGCAGTGGGCAACAGGAAGTTGCAGAAGAGCACTTAAAGTTAAACAGGCAAATATTTCCTCTCTCCGGGGCCTCTTCAAACTGCATAAACACCCGTAGCCAGAGACAAGTCACAGACGTTGTGAAGGGAAAAATACTTGTGTATATATATCCGGTATGTTTACTTAATCGAGCAAAAACATTCTTCTTATACTGAATCTCAGCTTGGGACAATGAGAAAAACTCCTCTCCATCTGTCAAGGTCTTAAATAGTTTTTGCAACATAAGTTCATTAGAACTAAACAGAATCTGTTCCTAAGCCCGGTCACACTGATGCAGAGCAGAAGAAGGTTCCTCAGGCAAGTTAAATGATTTAACAGGCAGACAAAGTTTGAGCACCGCAAAACAAACAACGATTCCATGGTAGCAGTAGAACAGTCTGAAATGAATTCTTACCTTTCTCCACAGAGGTGACGCCCATGGAAGCTTGTCCCAGGCTGGCCCTTCTCTCCCACTTTCCCTCATCCGGGTTGTAGACCTCCACGGAGGCAAGGGGGCTCTGATGACCGTCCATGCCCCCCAGAACCATCACCTGACCTCCCACAGCCACGGCCGATGCCCCTGCCCGGGCCGTAGGGAGCGGCGGCAGCTGGGTCCACGTCTGGCTCTCTATGTCCAACACCTCGGCAGAATCCAGAGGCAGTCCCGTGGCACTGCATCCCCCTAGCACATAAAGCAGCCCATCCAGGAACACCGGGCTACAGTAGACCCTGCATGTGGACATGGAGGGGAATACCTCCCAGCACAGGGACTTGACAGGGCTCACTGCCATCTCAAGTACAGGCATCTCTCCAGAGGCTGACAGTGCCGACCGGTCATTACACACTCAGACAGCTTGTGGCGGGGCAGGGTGAAACAACTGACCTACTACAACAAAAACGTGACAAACAGAGGAGCATTGAGGATCAGCGTCCCGTCTTCCTGTCCAGCTACCTCTTGACCCCCGGGTCTCAAGACAGATTGGGATGGAGGGTAGAAAGGCAGGAGACCTCCTGGTCCCACCTGCTGGATGCCTCCACTCCACCAACAGAGTTACTGCGGGGAAGCCATTTATGCTGTCTTTACCTTATTACAGCATCCTTGGGCCTCTTACATGTGTGAGAATTCCATGGGATTGGGGTGAACTAGCCTTCAAGGAGGATCATTCAAAAAGGAGATTTTGTCCACGCTTCCTGTGGAAAACACATTTAAAAGGTGTGCCGGGCTTTATGTGTAATCCTTGTGAAATGTCAGTGTCAAGTGGGAGATGGTACTGGATAAAAAAAACTGTGGGTAAAAACCTATAAGACGTGACCTTTACAGGGCCTGTATAATCCGGCACAATGACTTGGTAAAAACCGGCATTCCAATTCTCAACTGAAGGCAATTATCCTGGTCTCGAGCTGTTATTTGAATCCAGTGAAGAGGGTAATAACGAAACGAAAAACTTTTTTTAAATGTAAGCTCTCGTCAAGTATATCGAGAACAAGCTCTCGGGGTCGGACTGGATCTTTTTAATTAAACCAAAAATGGAAATCCCATAAGGCAGCTGTCAATGGCTGACTGGAGCTGACTGGAGCTGAGGTGTATCGTCTGTTCCCTGAGACACAGTGAGACTCCTATAGAGATGGCTGGTCTGTGGAAAATAAAAGCCAGCCAGCACGGTGACATTTACAGCCAGGGCCATGCCAGGGAGTCTTGGGTGGGGAGGGGGAGGTCTCTACCGGCACACGGACCACACACCAGCAGACACCTAGCAGCACTTCAAATGTCACTGCTGCCACTGCTGCTCTGGTGGCTTGGGCTGCAACAACTGAAAGTCCAATCGGTACGCAAGCATTGTTATTTATCAGAGTAGAACGTGTGTGACAGCAATGGGTGTGGTGGAAAGGCAAGAAGAAGATGTGTGGAAAAGGGAGAAACGGTAGAGGTGGAAAGATAACTAAGAGAGACGGACGGTGGAAGAAAACAGAGAGGCTGGCTTATTCCTGGTCAGTCTTCAACTGTGAGGGCGACGGGGACAAATTAATATACACAGATGCAGTAAATTGACTAATATCACATCTCCTCTGCAGCGCTGGGAGGAACCGGCGTATCAGAGCAAAGCATCTGTTGAACCAACCACAGGTGTGCTGGTTCTTCTGTTCTGGTCGGGTCTGTAGTTAGGTCAGCTTGTAACAGTCTACTAGTCGAGCAGGTGTCTCTTTAAGGTGTTCCACACAAACACAACTGACAGCACGGGTTACAGATGACGTCCATAAATAAACAAATGAGCTCGGAATACAATGCAGCACTGAAGGTTCAAAACTATATCAGTTCACAGGATGGATTCCCAGGATGGACAAACTTGGTTTTATCGTGCGAATCATTTGCCAGATTAGAGCCGCTAGATGTAAAACAATGATTTCCCAAGATGTTATTCCAGTGGAAATACTCTTTACAGAGCCAGGGAGAAGCTGTCGGCTTTGGTCCTGGCTGAAGGCGAAGGGTGGAGTTGTTCTGCAGCACAAGCGGTTATCTTCCTCCTGCAACAGAGGAAAACAATCAATTAGCCCGTAAGAATACTGCAGAGATCAAAACAGGAGAGATACAGAATGAGAGATGGACAGAGAGAGACTAAGCACTAGTTGGCTCAGAAACGGTCTCTGTAGGTGGGACTGCCGACTGAACATGAGAATAGAACCGAACAAACCTCAGTGGACTCCCATTGCAGTTATGTACATGTTGTGATTTCACCCACAGACACGACAGGAACAAGAGATTGACTTTGTTCGTCGGTACATTGTCATCTTTATTAGAAAAATAATAAATAACAGTGCCACCATATTTCCCAGTGGAAGGGTTCCTTGATATCATTTTGATTTATATCATATAAATACTTTTTATTTGGGAGTGTTGTTCGAGGTACATTTCTAATCAATGGTTGACCGTGTTTGATGTATGGTCCTCTCAATAAGTGAAGGTGCAGTCTCAGTCAACTCACCCATTACAAAGGCCTCTCAAAAGCCTATAATATGCGCCTGGCTCATGTCTCCGTATGTCAGTCCACTGATGATTTTTTTTTATGTGTAAGGTCCCGCCTCCTAGACCATTCTGGGCTTAAAACCTCAATAAACCAGACTCCAGTATCAAAATAAAACCGAATTACGCTCACACACATGTAAAGACTAGTGTCTTTGACGGACACCCATTGGATAAAGCTTCCTATGGACTGTGAAAGTTGGAGTCTAATAATGCAATGTGAAAATATTGTTTTTGAGGAAAAACATAAAATAGAAATGAGTATATTCCAAATCTGCATGTCTTTAATGTGTAAATTCACCTGTTCACAACATCATAGCCCTCTAGTTATCTTCTGAAGCCATTTCCCTATTTACCTCTTTTCATCCTTTTCTTTCCCTTCCAGCTGTAATCTCTCCGCTGTTTCTTTGAACAGCCAACCCAACATAGACAAACAGACGCCCTCATTACTAGGAGGGAAGAAATAAACCAATTTTTACAAAAGGAAAACATACACTTTCCAAACGAACACATGTTCGTCATTATACATATTTAAATCTTTTAGAGTACATATCTTATTTTACCCATGAATGTAGGAAACATTAACGTAGTAAGTGGTCAAGTCTCTCTCTAAAAGGAATTTCAGGCAATCATGTTAAATGGCTTTTAGAAGGAACTCACAGAGATTGTCTTTTCATTCAGACATCCCGCAGGTGTCACTTATGCAGAAGTGAAAGAAAGAAATACAGACTAAACTGTGAGGTATTTGTGTGCTTTATAATCTTATAATAATTGGCAGTGACTGGGAGAGGCAACGATTCCGTTTTAAAAGAAAAGTTGCAACTTAACTGGGATCCTCATGAAACTTCCTCTGTAAAGCCAACTTTCATCCAGGTTTTACATCGTCTAATATCCCTTTCTCTTTCATTATCATTTTGACCAGCGTAGATCAGTTTCATTCTGATGTTTGCAATACCTCATTTATTGTTATGTAACGTTTTGTTGATTATTTATTCAATCATGTTATGCATATTGTGTGCATCATTTATCATTCATCCAACATATTGAACATAGTCTTTTTTTCTGAATAACATAATAAACCTTCACAATAAGCCCTAAACCAATTTTTTTAATGAAAATTACATATTGGGAAATGCAAACACAAAGCAACATGGTGTGCAATCTGGCTGTAAACCAACAGTACACCCTGGCAAACTATCTGCCAATAATTACTAATGCGAACCTCATCAAAAGCCTTGACAGAGTACAGGCTTCATGAGAACAGAACCAGAGAGAAGGACAGACACAGGAACATCTGGCTGTGTAATCACTGCAAAACCTGAGAAAGACTAGTATTTCCTGACAAAATGTAAAGACAAATATAAAACAATTGGAGAGTGCATGTTCCCTAAAGGTTTCCACGAGCTCTCCAATTAAAATATACTCTCCATTATTTTGTGGAGGGTTACAAAGAGCTGTGTATTGCCAGCCCACATTGTTGGCAACATAAGGGACAATGCCTGGAAAATAACAACCAGCATTATGGCAGTGATATATTGTCAATGGAATTATTAGTGTTGTTATATGTTGTTCAACAGGGCCATCTATTTAATTCTGTCAACAATGCTCTAATATCAACTATTGTACGTTATTTTATTAATACGCTTAGCCAAAATGTAGATAGAAAGACAGAAATAAACTGAGACAGAGGAAGATAGAGACAGGTTACATTCAGAAGGGCCCCAGTCCGACTCCCCACTGCTGAAACTCTATCAGCCCACATCAGGGCTGTTCTGCTGTGAGCTCCCAAATGACAGCACAACAGCTGTGGATGGATTCCTGGGCCCATTCTGAGTGTCAAATGGCAGCCAGGGCTTCTGTCGTGCCAGGCGATCTTATTGCCAACACGGTATAGATGTCAGTAATCTACCCATGTCTAGGACGGCGTTTAAGTATTCATAAACGATGAATAAAAACACTGCTAGAATTCTGAATGACTTATTCATATTATTCTTAGGTAGTGAATAATACTACCAAAACGTGAATTTAATTTGAGGTGAAGGCTGAAGTGCCCAAATGTACGATTCTCACTGTACGACTCGCAAAAACAAATCTGTTCTGGAAAACGTCTGCAGTTGAAGTAATGTTATACTTTACTTACCAACATTTGTTCCTACAAGAATGTCTGAGTGCCAGAGATGTTTATTTAAAACGTCTGTCCCGTCGGTTGCATTGATTTGCAGTCTCCTCATACTCTCTTTAAACACTAGCAGTCTTTCCTTCCCATCCTAAACCACCCAGGAAAAGCTTATACTGTCTCCGTCTCGTTTGGTAAGCGAGAAGACAAGCCATGGCATCGTTTAAAATTCAGTTTTGCAAATGTTCGAGGGAGAACTCTACACAGCGCCCCTTTAAACTAATGCTTAATTCATTATTATGAATCTAAATTCCCAAGTGGCTTGTTGAAGCCGTATGTGAAGCAGAATGCTGAAGCTTTTGTTATTACTCATTAATTTTAAGGAGTCTGGGCCATAACAACGGTCTGCTCTTGCTTTAGCAAAGTGCAACACCATAACTCAGCCTTTAAATATTCTTGTCATTTAAACACGCTTGTCGTATACAGGGCGCATATATTCACGTATTTATTCTGCAAAACAAAAGGTTTGCCTATTTGTTTTTTCTAAACAGTGATAAGATTTAGATGTAGCAGGTAATGCTAGGTAGTCTTTTATTTTGATAGTAGTACCCCCTACACGCCAGACAAACAGAGCCTGTGTTCATTCGACCATTCTACCTAGTAGACAAAATTTGAAAAATTATATCATAAATAGCAAACCATCCCTAAAAAATAAGCAAGGACAAACAGTGGTCCTTACCCCAGACTAACGACACTTTTGTTATTCTGCCTCTCACTGTTCAGAAAAACCTACCATATAGACTGATGATGTCTTTGTCAGTGGGCAAATGTACAAAATTAGCAGGGGATCAAATACTTTCTTTCTTCACTGTATATAATAAGTTGCAATACATATACCTGTACATTTCACTCTATTTCAGAGAATCTGTGTTTACCATCTGCCAATGTTGTCGACTCCTACTGGCGACACAATGGTATTCTAGTAGTATACATTGACAGGAATATAAAGTAATTAAGCTACAATATTAGTTAATTTACAAAGGGAAAATGTACCCACGCACATTTAAATAAAACACTGTCTCCAAAATGCTATGCCCATATGCCAGCGACTCCAAGAACATGCCAGGATTTTTTTTGTCTGTTCAAAAAATGCACTAATTGCACAATTACTACGACATAGGTCTAGGAATAATACTCAAAACCCCACGCAAGAAAAAGACAGCTAGCGCTTTATGTTGGAGGTGTTGTAACTAAAAAAAATCCACTGAGTTCTTCTGTCCTTCCAACTCATACAGATCTCTAGTACAGAAAATAACAGTCAGTAAAGTGTATATATATATATATATATATATATATATATACATATACACACATACTTTACTTACTGTATATATATATAAATAAAATATATATATAAACAGGCCACTAAATGCAAAGCAGAGCACCATTAATAATAAATAGCCTTTTCGTTTGCTAGAGCATTTTAGACACCAATGGCGCATGAATGTTCAACTTGACTTTAATTCAAAGCGATGACAGGTCAAATCCATGCAGAGACAAATGAGATTTCTGTGGACTTCATGTTGAAGCCTTTCACCGAATCTTAAACCTAAGCTTAGCCATTCATAATTATACATATTAATACTGAGGACAAAGAGTATCTGAAAGGAAGAGGAGCCAAAGACAGAGAGAGAGATGCAGAATGAGACCAGGCAGCTGTAATAGTATATACCATATGAACAGATGAGAAAACAAGAGTTTAGCCTACAAAACAGACATAAGGAATTAACAGGGATATGTCAGGGATATGTATAGATATCCAGAGAGTTCATTAGGAAATATTAGTGGAACACACACACAGCGTCTAATATGTACTATCTGGCGGGGGTAAAGAGCCACGCCAGTCACATGATCATCCTTCTGAAATCTTCCAGGTGAAAGGTCACCCTTTGCCAACCAATCATTGGCATATAAGACGTGAGTATAGAGACATCTGACTGTAGCCTACTAAAACCGAAGAGGGTTCCTCATCCCAGGAAAACTGCGACATACACAAGCTTAATTTTGAAATGAATTGTGATTGGTGGTGATACTGTACGACTCCACAGTGTGAGGTCAGTTGGTGAATATCATTTTGAGTGCAATAAATTACTTCTCGCTGATTATTGCAAATTAATGCAGAGCTAGGGAATATATTTCAAATCAAACTAAATGTCTTTGAAAAAAGATAATGAAGGTTTGCAAACCTCCTCCTTTCACAGGAGGTCCAAGTATTGTAATCACAGAAAATGTTATTAATGTGGCCAGCAAAACACCACGGCAGCAAACCGAACACTGTAAACAACCAAAATATATTTACATTGTCACAAACACAGCCGTTCATCTTGACTCTGCTAGAGCTGATATGACATGTCAAGGAGGCTTCTGGGTTTCTGGGCCGGGCACCAAAAAGACAGATGAGCCAATACACACCACGCAGTGAGTGTGAACACTAAAATACAGTCTACAGTTCACACACACACACCCTTCTACACATAGCAAATTAATAGTGTAAACGAGAGACAGAGAGAGAGAGAGAGAGAGACAGAGAGACAGAGAGAGACAGAGAGACAGAGAGAGAGAGAGACAGAGAGAGACAGAGAGAGACAGAGAGACAGAGAGACAGAGAGACAGAGAGACAGAGAGACAGAGAGACAGAGAGACAGAGAGACAGAGAGAAAGAGAGACAGAGAGACAGAGAGACAGAGAGAGTGAGAGAGTGAGAGAGTGAGACAGGAGCAGAGGATGTGTTGAATAGAGAGGGAATGTTAAAGATGGGGGAGAGAGAGAGAATGTGAGCTAAATACAATGTGAGAGCACAGAGGAGAAGATAGTGATGAGGAGAATAAATGAGACAGAAATAGAGGGTGAGGGAAAGGGTAGAGGGGGGATAAGCAAGAGCAGGGAACACATATTTTCATTTGCCCGGGATATTTTAAGGAATTTCCGATCACTGTCTCACAGATTGATCTGCCACACTATCAGGTGAAACCGCCTCAGGTGACCGCTGGTCAACGATCCAATCTGACGCTTCACTGGCCCAGAGCACAAAGGCAGCTTAGCCTGCCTGGGATCATCGTAAGTGAATGTCCTGGCAGTAACACAAACCACACCAAGCACACAGAATGCCAGCTTCACATACTAGCGGACACAACCTAGAAGCCAGGTAAACACGCTGGGGGTTCATTCACAATCACCCATGATACCACTTTCATCGTAGTGAATGGACATCCAGTCTGTCTCCAGAGTCTAACGCTATTGCACTGAACGGTTAGGAACTAAACCAAGCTGAGAGAGCGATGTAATCCTTCATAAAGGGCAATCACAGTCCAGCGTTCAGCTACAGGGCTTTCAGATCAGGATAACAGGAGGTATTATTTATTGAGTCACTAAGTAAACCAACACACCTGGTTTCATCCGACCTGACTTTATTTCCTCATGTTTTCAGAGTCCTTCAGGAGAAATGTCATATGTCCTTTAATCAGATCTGAATTCTGTTGTCCTGGCAGGATCTCTTATCTCTGCACAGAACCACTAAATCGTCCTGACCAAGGCCCTATTTGGTCGCTCTAGGAAGTCTTGGTGGTTCAAAATGCCTTCCATTTCACACAGTGTCCAGTGTGCTTCTGGTTTCTTTTAATGCTCTGAAGTCTACAGAGGGTTTCTTGGAATTCATGGCTTCGGTTTAGCTCTGACATGCATTGTGAAGTGTGGGATATGTTTCTGTTATTTAACGAGGCAAGTTGATCAAAAAACATTTTCACAGCAGCCATCCTGGGGGAATGTTTCGGGGAGGAGGAGCAAATAGAGTTAACCGTCCTACTCAGACAGAACGACATATTGGGAACCAGGAACCTTCCGGACACTAGTCTGAGGCTCTGTCCACCTTGCAGATACAGTGCTCATATCTTAGCATGGAGGCAGACAATAACACTATGAATTGGGATTTGACATCTTGGTGTCCTTATAAGGTCATTCTGGGTCAACAATAAACGATTTAGAGTATATTGACTATTTTCAGAAATATTCCGCCAACACTGTGTATTCTCAAACTAAAAAACAGCAGGAGAATAATTTCCTTGACTGAGACTTTACTGCTTACTGAATATATAGGCAGCAGCCCGCAATAGAGATAGTGAAGAGGAGATGGAGGAAGAAAAACAGTGATAGAGGTAAGAGATTTAGAGAAAGGAGGAGCTAGAGAGGTAGAGAAAATGAGTGATAGGATAAGTGGAAGCACAAGGAAGTGAGAGGGAGAGACGAGAGAAAGGAAATAGAAGCTGTCATGTCTTTGAGATCACCGCAGTTAACATGGTGGACAAGAGGACACTTGAGGAGACAAAACACACGATCCCGCAGATCCAAATCTCTCAACAGAGAGTTAGTGCAGCACCTCTGGCACTTTCTCCCACGGCAAGAGCTTTTTTACCACGACTGAATGTCTAGCGACTTCTATTTCAGTCACATCATCTTTTGCTGAACTTGTATTCCCCTGGGCATGATGACCTCTTAAAAAAGATACAAAGCAAGGGTGGCGTGAGCAAGAGATTCAGAGAGAGACAGATAGAAATGGGAAGACAGAGCAATGAAAGGAGAGGGGCAAAAGGATGTGTGATCACCAGACAGCTTTAAGCCAAGGGACTCCAGGTTGGTATAGCATTCTAAGGCATTGTTTTAGTGCAGCAGACCCATTGTGACCAAGCACAACTCCTTGGTTACTTATTGGTCCTATGGATCATGCCTGCAAGTCCAACCTAATGTGGTGCAAATCTACGCCTGTTGGTTCTGGCTGACATCCCTGATGTTCCCAATTGCCAGTTTGAGTGAATTTCTACAACTCCCAAGAGTCACAATAAACCGAGCAGAGAGGCACTAACAGTTGTAGAATAATTATTACTTCAATGAGCAATGGAGACAAAGCGTGTAATATTGAACCATCTGCATGTTACATTGATTCAATGATTTGATAGCTAATGTTAGTCTCCTAAAAAATTGGCTTGAGCAAATGACATAACGAGTTGATATAAAAACGCTACGACATAAATTAGCTTATATGACCAAAGGCGCAGAGTAAAGAACTATGCAATGATTACTAAAGCCCAACCGATATATCGCATTAATATTTATTTTTTTAAATCAGCAGATATAAGCAGTTTACTACCATATTTGTAAGCGTCTACAGCGTTATAACATTGAGAAATAGGAGAACAAACTGCTTTTACGTTGAGTTTGAATAGCATAGAAGCTTTTCAGTGTAAAAAGCACAATCCATGCAGAAAAAACATAGATTTTTCATTTCAGCCATAACGTCATCATCAGATTGATTACAGGGTGTTTAAGTGGCTATGATGCAACCACACGTTGAGTATTTACATTTCATGGCTGTGTAAGAATTGCGATTAAAAAAGCAGAAAACAAAAGAAAATGTATGTCGATTAGCATCCCCATTTAACTAAAAGATACAGTAGACTAGGAACACTGACACAGGAAATGAGAAAATAAATAAACGTCATCAAAATACATATTCAGCTTCAATAGTCCGGAGGGCAAGTTGCATTTTCTCAACTTCGCTAACATCTTGCTTTTACCCCAAAAGTGACAACTCCCCATCCGTCCGTCTCTCTCCTCTTATACTGGGCGCTTTTTAATAAAACCTGATTTCTCCACAGGGCTACTAACAAAATGTCTACCAGGGGCAATATAGGAACACTGAATGCCTCTAAATTAGGTTCCCTGCGTTTCTAAAGGGGGAAGGGGGGACAGAGCAAAGTGAACTGATGAAGCAAGCAGTTTTTAACATTAATAATCATGCTGGTTGGAGCAAATACTACGACAATCCTGGTTTAAACGATGTAAAGGATTTAAAAAAGAGAGGGCATCACCTCATTGATGTTACAGAACAGTACACCACACACTTCAAATTTTCTGAACATATTGTAATACAAATCTAAAAACAATTGAATAATAGCCATGGTAAACTGAACCGTATACTACAGGCAAGACATCCAATAAAGTTTTACCTTGTGTTAGACAGGGTATATTGGCCATAGACCACACATTATTGTGCCATATAGCTAAAATAGACATTATGGGATGCTATTTTTAGTAAAGGGTGTAATTCCTGATCTTGAACAAATTGCCATCTGCAGAACTCTCCCTCAAAACATCCTCTAGCAGATTACCTCCTTACTGGAGACATTCAATCAGGAAATTAGAGAAAACCCTTAGAGTAAAATCCTTGATTAGAATGTTTACAACAACACTCCAGCTGCTGAGATGGCCACAACTAAATGCGTGTAATTATTTAAGCAACAAAATATGCAAGCATTTGCCAAGGACACGCCACAGGTCAGAATGTCAGCTGCCGTCTCATGCAAAAACAAAAATGTCACTGTATGACCAAGAAAATGTGCATTGGAGCACTTGAAAATGGCATTTAACAGTTCTGTAAATAAGGATGTGTGTGTTGGCGATCCCAGTGAAGTGTTGATGCAGACCAGGGAGGGCCCAGCCAGGCCCCAGCTATATACAGTGTCACAGGGTTAAACACAGCCTCCAGAACCAGAGAGGGCCCAGCCAGGCCCCTGATATGTACAGGGTTAAACATAGCCTCCAGACCCAGGGAGGGCCCAACCAGGCCCCAGATATATACAGGGTCACAGGGTTAAACACAGCCTCCAGAACCAGAGAGGGCCCAGCCAGGCCCCAGATATATACAGTGTCACAGGGTTAAACACAGCCTCCAGAACCAGAGAGGGCCCAACCAGGCCCCAGATATATACAGGGTCACAGGGTTAAACACAGCCTCCAGAACCAGAGAGGGCCCAGCCAGGCCCCAGATATATACAGTGTCACAGGGTTAAACACAGCCTCCAGAACCAGAGAGGGCCCAACCAGGCCCCAGATATATACAGGGTCACAGGGTTAAACACAGCCTCCAGAACCAGAGAGGGCCCAGCCAGGCCCCAGATATATACAGTGTCTTTCATTACGTCCAGTGCTCATAGATACAGTATGTTAAGTATGTTTCTTATGACTCTGAGGCCAGGCAGAAGGAAGGAGGTCTATGTCCTCCTGTGATGTTACTACATTGAAAGACACTTATTTATAATGATACTATCAAACTTTCAGAAGAAAATACCACTCTGACATTTGATAAAAAAAAGATAATGTCAGTTGGTTTAAGATGTCTTGAATTACAGCCTGTTTCAGTGGGCTAGATTCCTCCTACTTTGTGATATCATAAATATTAATATAAATATATTCATATTATAATAACAGGACAATAACTATTTTCTAAATCATTATTTAAGGCAATGTATGTGAATACCCACATTATAATGCTGAGCAAACATAAAGTCAGTGAGGTCAGTGAAATAAAAAACACCAATATATTTTTGTTATTTTCATTATATAAACACACACAGTGATTTATTGAACACATAGTGATGATTACACGATGAATCTGAACTAGCCCTTTAATCACTGTCAATTACGAGTAAACAAAAACCCTCACCTGAATAACAATTCTCGGAAGAAAAATTATCATAAGAAATACAAATGTAACATAATTTCTCAACAGGTGTTAAAGTCATAACAAGATACATGTTAAATATTGCATGTATTTAACTCTATGACTATCACTGGTCTGTTTGTCGGTCTTTGATCATATTTAAATGTATTACTTATATAGAACAGACTATGTTTTGAAATTACATCAACATTAACTTTCTTTTTGATACAAATCCCAGAAGACCAGTCAATGGATTGATATTTAGTTATATTCCAAAATGAAAATGGTCTTTTTTTTTTTGTAACTTAATTTCTACGTCAACACCTCCTAGTTCTAAAATTGTTTCGTACATTGTCATTGCTACGATGATCAGTTTATACGAAAACTGAACAGGAGATGTTGCCTTGATTATTTTGTAGGCGTTTAACAATTCCTGAGTAACATTTAAAAAAATTAAAGGACCTATTGATGTTAGATGTTGTTTTCTTTGAAAGTAACATGGGTGCCCAAATACTGGAATTACAAAAGGGATGTCTCCTTTTCTCAGGAAGTTAGTTATTCATTGACACATATCAAGTCCTCTGCTACAGTTGTGTTTGGAGGCATTCCAGTAGCAGACTGATTGGCGGTTGTATTTAACAGTACAATAGAGAAGAACACAATAATGCTCCTCTCCTGTTCTGTAGAGAAGCTGGAATGCTGCATGTCAAACTGTAGATATAATAATGCAAATGAGAACCGTTTGAGGAAGTAATTATTGCTGAATAGAACATATGACAATTACCACATGGGCTGTAAAAATAGAGGTGCAACCTGTAACTGTTATTAACACACATGACAATTACCACATGGGCTGATAGTGTAACAATAAAGGTGCAACCTGTAACTGTTATTGACCCATATGACAATTACCACATGGGCTGATAGTGTAACAATAGAGGTGCAACCTGTAACTGTTATTGACCCCTATGACAATTACCACATGGGCTTACAGTGTAACAATAGACGTGGAACCTGTAACTGTTATTGACCCCTATGACAATTACCCCATGGGCTTACAGTGTAACAATAGACGTGGAACCTGTAACTGTTATTGACACATATTGCGATTGACAGAAGAATAACAGCAGCAAATAGCATTGTTTGTGCTTACAATGTTCCTGTTTACATCCTGTTCAAATTGTGTGTGTTTTTGTAAGGTTAGAGACTACAGTTACTTCAATTTATTTTTTGCCCTGTATTTATATTGAATTTTGCTATACACAATGTTTCCCTATTGGCAAGTCATTGTTCAGCTGTTGAGCAGCAGCTGAGGGCAGTGACAGGAAGCCAGCAAAACAGCTGTATAGATTTGCATTCGTACTGCCATCATGGTGCTCTCCATGGATTTTCCACAAGGGATTAGCATTTTTACATCAATGTTTGTCAGAGGTCAAAAATGCCTTAAAGCCTAAATAATTAGTTCCAATGTGTCGACTTATTTGTTATAAAGAAAAACAATAGATTTTTGAGAAATAAAACGTAAATATAATAATTATATTCAACTTAATTCAACTGTTATATGCGATTAGAACAAAAATACCAGCTTGATTATTTTGTTTACTGATAAATCAAACTTGGTATAAGTGTCTTAAATGTTCAGGACATTTTTTATACCTATGACTGTGAATTTGAGAGAAGTAACATTTCTCCAAAAATAAACAAATCCCCTCACGTGTAATCAAACACAGTGCGGTGACCGCTTTGCAGATGTTCAAATTAATCGAGTACATCTCATCTACGCATGAAAGGGGAACATTCAGGCGAAGGACCCAAAACAAACCTACATGCGATTCATCAATGATGGATTTAACGTTTCCTTCTTGGCTAACATTGCATTAGGTCAAGCATATTTGCTGCGGACATACTGGCATCAACGTTACAATATTAAAACCTACAATGCAGACTATGGAATTGTCATTGTCTCCCGAAGCAAATTGTTCAGTCAAAAGTATCTCAATAAAAAATTAACAAGTAGAAAATGATAGAAAATGACAACAAAAGTTTTTACAAAAACACACATTACCGTCTTCCTCCGTCTGGACAGATCTAGTCATCCAGACCGAGTCCACCGGACGTCGCGCCGGGACAGCACTAAACGATCCTGATAAGATTAAATCCGTTTCCTGTGTCTCGAGCAAAGCTGAGTGACAGTTAAGATTTAGGCGCCTTTTCATTGGTTCACCGTGGCTCGCGCTTTCTTCCTCTCTTCGTTGCCTGGTTCGTGCGCTCGCGACAACATCCCCATGGAGCTCTCAGTGACTCCGGTTAATTAATTAATTTAAAATAGCCTACCGTCATTGGTTGACATACTACATTTTCCTCATCTGCGTTAACATATCGGTCTGTAATATTTCATGAGATATTCATAGGCAATACTCGCCAAACAGATTGTTTTGGGGTTTGGACAATAAATACACACGTATTGTGTCTTGATAGTTACTAGTGTCCTTTTGTAAGTTCAACAAGACACAGCCAATACAAAATTAAAATGTTATCACCAACAGCTGTGCAATATAATTTCAAATAATGAATTAGTGCTTGTGCATGTCAAACGAGCAATATAGCACAGTAAAACGAACATTTAAGAATTTAGCCCATTTCAACATGCTAAAACAACATCTATCATTCATTAAAGAATGTCTAATCCTAAAAATCAACAGCAACAACAAATGTCTTCTCTGTAGTGATTCTCTGATACTCGGTCTTGTCTACTTTTATGCAAATTCCACTCGTTTCGTGTTTACACTTACCCTTTGCCCCTGAGATTGATGCAGATTGTGTTATTGCCAAAAATCCAGAACCTACACTGCCCCCTTGAGGAAGTTAAAACCAGAAGAGCCTCAGACTTGATCAGGTTCCAGGTCAAACTAATGACACACACAATGTGTCTTCATTCAAATACACATGGAAGATTAAGTCAGTTTCATATTACTATTCCAAATCAAAATATGGACCATTTCTCAGCCAGTGCTTAATATTTTTCTGGCAACCTGATGATGGAACAAAATAAACAAAATGACAGAAACATTTTAAAAGGCGGGTGTGTGCAAACAAATTAAATTGCTATTAAAGCATTATATATATATATATATATATATATATAAAATCACAGGCTACAAGTTCAATTATTCCCTTGGAAAAGTTTACTTGGAAGTCAGAGTTGTAAGACCTCATAATAGATCATTATGAGCGCATGAGCACTCTGGACAAGCTCTGCTCTCTACGACTCCTACTATGACTCCCCACGTTGCTCAAATTAGAGAACATAGCATCTGCTACTACAACCAGGCCATGCACGCAACAACGATCATTGCAGTACATCACATTAGCCAATCCAAACATAGCGTGTTGAAGATCAATGGCGTTTGTTCCATGTGCCCAGCCTGCTATGTCTGCAGATACAGGACCAAAGCATGTATTCCAGTAACCAGGCAGTCAACTCCACATTCTGGTCCTTTCAGGTGTCTGGGTCCTGTCATATGTAGAATATTATACGTAATGATTCATGTATCACTAATGTTCTTTAAACAATGTTTCTTACATTACATTTCTGAAGTCAAAATAATGGCTATTTGTGAAAGGTTCCCCGATGTACATTAAGAGGCACCATGTAAGCATCCATTTGTACATCTTTAAAACTTAACCGTATCCTAGAAATCTGAGGGGAAATCAGTAGTGGCTTTAAGTAACACTAAACACTTGACTAATCAATACTTAGTCGTACATGAAGAGTGTAGGTAACACCAAATTAGTGAGGAGATTTATTGAACACCACAAGAATACAAACTGCTGGTTAAGAAAATTCCCCATGGCGTATACAAGGTTTATCGTACACCATGTGGCGGCAATCCATCGAAAGATATGTCCCTCATAATGTCAAGAAAAGTCAGCTTGCCTGACAGAAAGACAGGCAAGACACAAAGTGCACACACATTCAATCAGTCAAAATGACTTCACAAATGCCTTTGGTTTCAATTGACCATCTTGCATCTGAGGCTGTTTGTACAGTTGCCGTTAAATGTCTAACTGTGTCTTACACCCAAACTGTGGATTCGGGTGGGCTACTACTGTCTTTGATTTTTAGTAGTCAAACAGCACACACACTCTTCAAGCTGAAAAATAAATAAATAAATAAACAAAATTATAAAATGATAAACATAACACAACCGTCAAGAAAAAGTGCAACATACATTCCTTTAACATTGTTAGACCCGTCCCCCAGGTTAGACGCTTCAAAGGGCTGACAAACAGCCAAACCACCCACACCCAAATCATATGAAGTAGCAGCTTCCAGCTCATTCATTGTCTTGCCAGTAATTATTTGTGGTTACTTAAAAAGCAATTCGACACGCATGTGTAAAGTATGTATTCGATTATAGTAGTTACCCTCACTTTTTAGCCAAAATTAGTCTTTGAAATATTAAAATTGTTCAAGTATGACCTGACTTTCTAGAATGGATCGTGGTATAAGTAAAGAATGTCACTAAATTGCCTACCTATTTAAATAGTCATATAAAATCAGCAGCAAAATAATACAACGTAATAATGTTTTGCAATTTGTTTCAGTGTCACACACCCTGAGAATACTGAACTTGAGGAATTGGTCCAACTATAGTAGCTACATATCATTCCCTCTTTAAAGCTTTTCTCACTCTGGGGCTCTAAGCTCCAAACATAACACTCTAGGCTGCACCCTCCTGGAGGTTTCTGTCATAGTTCTCCTGGCAGATGTGGACACACTGGGTGAAGTACCCGGGGTCGGAGATAGCCCTAAGCAGGTCGTTCTGGACCAGACAAAGATCATACAGCTCAAAGGTAGAGGCTGTGCGGCTCTCCGAGCTGACTCGGTCCGGGAACACCTTGAGAATCATGGACAAAAAAACCATGAGAGGATATTTAAAGCAAACAACAACAACTGCAGGAGAACATCTCAAAATCCATGACAACGCAAATGATAAATCAGCCAAAAGCACATTAAAGAAAAACCTACCATTGGATGGACAATGGTGTCCTCGTCGTTTTGCCTGATATTGTCATCTATGAAGATGTGCTGCACATCCTGGTCAAAGGGGTCCACCCACAGGGGCTTCCCTCCTAAGATGGAGTAGGCGTTTCTGGCCCACCTGCAGAACATAGCTGAAATCTTCAACAAATACAGTAGAAAACATCTAGACAATTACAATAATTAAAAGCCTGACTAAATTACAGATTCTAATTCAAAATTGATATGCTTTTCAAAGACGACGGCACATCCTAGATGTCGGAGCACCTAATTCAATTTGACACGGCTATCTTTTGGTAAAGGCCTACCTACCAATCAAAGTGGTCCTGGAAGCCTCCGATGCCTTGGACCGAGCTGAAGTACTGGTACAGGGCGCGCTCCCCGTCATGAGTCGACAGGCGCTCCTCAGCCCGGGTCAGGACTGTGCTCTTCTTACTGCAGCGGATCTTTCCTGGCGTTTCATTCACACTCAACTTGGAAATTGGGGGGGAAAATAGCACAGTTCCCTGTTATTTACATTGATGAGCAAAAACAGTATGACCACTCACATGTGAAGCGGATAAAGTTGATCAATTCCGAACAAGGGCACAAGTCAAGTTCGGGGTAGATTAGATGGTAAGTGAACAATACATTGTCTGAGTCAGCGTGTTGGATGCAGAAGAAATGGGCTGGAGTAAAGAGCTGAACGACTTGGACAAGGAGACCAACAGAAGGTCTACTGTGATACAAGTCACTGTTAATGAAAATGTCAATGATGGTTACAGGAGGAATGTCACAAGTTCACAACAGTCAGTGCATCGCACCCTGCTGTGTATGGGACTGTGGAGCCACTGACTGGGAAAACTCTGGCATTCATGAGGATTTCAATTGTTCGTGTGTCACCTACATAAACATCATCACAGACCAGGTACACCCCATCATGGCAATGGTATTTCCTGATGGCAGTGACATCTTTCAGCAAGATAATGCGCCCTGCCACACTGCACAAATTGTTCAGGAATGATCTGGAAAACTTGATGAATGGTTCATGATTTTGCCCTGGTCCCATAATCCCCAGATTTCAATCCAATTGAGCATCTGTGGGATGTGCTGGATGTCCAAGCATTGGTGGCTCCACCTGGCAACTAACTAAACATAGAGGATCTGCGGCTCATGTCCGGGTGCTAGATACCACAGGACACATTGAAAGGCTCATGTAGAATTCATGACATTGCAGGACTGCATTGTTTTGGCAGCAAATGGAGGACCAACAGGATATTAGGTGGTCATAATGTTCTGGCACATCAGTTTACAGTATCACCGTCTTCAGAAAATAAAAGTAATACCCTCCAACTGCCCCAAAAGGTAAAGTTTGATCTTAGGTGATAAATCTGTTCATCGTACCAGCTCCTGGTAGGAACATCAATTTGCATAAATTGATCCTGACAAATGTACAAGGATTAATTAATAATACATCATAAATTACTTTGACAGTTATTTTCTAATGACATCTCCACATTGAGTTGCAAGCAACACTTTCAGAACCAAATTCTGAACAAGAGTACATACAGATTTTGAAAGTAAAAGAGTATAAATACATTCTGAATGAACTGTATATGTTATCTTTATGTGAAACATATTGTAGTTCCTGCAAGAAATCCCCCAAAAATGATCTCAATCAAACTCCAGCAGGTTACATTTGTTGTTTGAATAAAGGCTTTTCATCTAAATAACACTGAATTGGGGTAACATGTACCATTCATGGTTTACCACTTTTCCACAGGTGTTTCACTTCGGCATTACAGTATACTACTATTGCTAACTATAATTATTAAATTATTGCTATTGACTATAACAGTATGGGTATTAATAGTGGTATAAGGGTTTGAGCAATGTTTGTATACATTGCCTGATTTATAAAAGTCAACCACCATTGTCATGTGTGTCTATTGCCATGGTGAACAGGAAGCTACAAATGAACAACAACACAGTTCCTTAAAACATGAGATGTACTCAAAAAGTCAAATGTGACATAAAAAAACATTAAAGCTACCGTATTGAGGAAAATAGATTTATTTTCGAAAGTTAAGAATATATATAAATATATTCCTGTGCAACTATTCCTACTATCATATAGAATATAGCCGTTATATATTTTCAATTAAAACGATACCTTATTACCTGTGTTGTCTGTGTTTTACCTCACCTTTCTGCTTAGCTCGACCAAGGGTGCCAGTCATTTTGCAGGTGACTAGAGTTTAACATAAGGCATTTTAAATAAGTCATCCTATTTGGCCTTTTTCATCCCAGCTAACGAGTGTTGTGTCGGCCCACGAGTCCCCTGCTGCACAAATCGATGTGTTTCTGCTCCAGTAAACTAACGGGCACAGGAGGCCTGACGGGGCTGAGGAGAGCCAGCAGGAACACTCTAAACCCAGGGGAGTAGCATCACTCAGCCATGCTAAATCTCACCCGTGACTGACCTTCTATTGAGCTTGTCTTACAAAAGCACTGTTCCAGGAACACACTTGGATATGACGGTTTTGATGCATACACCCTACTGCCATCGCATTAAACGTAATACACACACACACACACACACATCGACTAAGGGCCATCTCATCTTTTAGGTGTGCTGGTAAAATTTACAGATTTGTCACAGAATATCTAACAATAGCTGCTTTGGGCAGTTGGAGGGTAATAGGGTAATATTTACCACCTGTGTAATATGGCATTGGTCCACCACTTGCTGCCAAAACAGGGAAGACCAAGCATGGCAATTTTCTTTAAATTATTTTTCTTTGATTATACCAGGGAGACACATTGGACTCTACAAGACTCCTGAAGATGTCCTCTTGTATGAACTTGCTTACAAAAGGCAGAGGAGGAAGAATAATTTAGGATTTATATTTTAAGGTAAACTAAGACTAGGGCCCGGGAAGAAACATGCATCCATTATTGTGAAGTGTGGAAGACCTCTTTAGAGGAAAAAAAATCATAATTTTCAAAAGGCTATGGCTGAATCTCCACAAAATACAACTTTCTAAATGAGACGACAGATTCAAAAGGAGTCCTAATAAAAATGACTGGGCTATTGGCACAATAGTTCAAAAACAAAAATAATTGTGATCAGAGAAATGTGCCTTAGTAATATCACAGTAGATAATTGTTCAGTAAAAAGCTATGACAAAAGTCAGTATCGTCACTGTACTACTCCTAATGCCACCAACCAAAGCACTCATACCTTTAGTGACGGGAGATCAGGGAAGAGTGGGTGGGTGCCCTGCGAGAGCGCCCGAGACACAGCAGACAGCACACGTGGAAGGTCGGAACCAAAAGTACGGAACACAATTGCAAAGTCCCTGCCATCTGCTACCAGATCTTTTAGTAGCTGGAAGAAGGAGGGCAGTATCCAGTGGTACAGCTGTCCGTCCTCACCCATCACAGCCAGCTCCTTGTCCCACTTTAGGTCCGCTGGCCATCGCAGCATTGCCAGGTGCTCGTCCAGCACGGCCCGGAACCGCCGACCCGAAGGGGAGCTGGTGAAGCCAGGCACTCGGCCAAACTGGGAGTAGTAGCTGACAGCACCGGTGCATGGTGGGAGTAGAGAAGGAGAGTCACTCATCCACTCCCATTTACCTTCAACAGAAATAGATAACTCTCATTAATAGGAAAGTCACGGCAGATTGGCAAAATAATGGCAGTATTATTATTATGTTTGTTAAAGTTGTAAGCACCAAAAATAGGATGTGCAAATATATTGATTTCATTAGTCAATAAAACGTTGGGAAAACGTGGAAATCAACACTAGGCGACCTATTTTAATATCGTATCTGGCTTGTCGCTTATTCATACATCATGTTTGAATTACCTTGTTTAGTCATGTGTCCCCATGTTACAGTGGAAATAAAATAATCCAAGGCTGCGATTGTTCCTTGATGTGTCACAGCGTCAGAAACCAACACAGTGTTATTAAGGTCAACGTGAAGCACAAGCTTTTTTTCTCGTCAGAGACAACCCACGAGGGGCCGACATGTTTAGGTCTTCTCCAGTGGTACAGCCATTGACATTTCCATTGGAGTGTGGCGAATGCTGCTTATCCCATAATTTACATCTATTACAACTGGCTTCTTTGTCTAGAGAAGAGGAAACTTGATTAAAGCAGTCTGACATTCTGAATGATCCGAGGTCAAAACGTCTGGCTATTAGTACTAGTGGCGTCGATAACTGTTTCACTCAAAAGCTTTCACGCAAGGACGTAGGTACAGTAACTACCTGGCTACACAGTGATTAACGAACTTGTTTATGAAGAAACTGTAATCGATGTTTTATATCTAAATGTATATATCGATTTTAAACAAGCAATTCAAGTTAAATAGGTAGTAACAGAACACTTCACCGGCTTTTCAAGCTGACGACTCACCCGCACAAATGTTTATCATTACTTCCGCATTGTGAAATGTTTCTTCTTCTACTGGTAGCCGACAGTAGCAGGCGCCACCTACAGCTCACAAGTTACATAGAAAGTTCACAAACTAGAAAGAAAAGCATATTTGGTAACGAGTAAGACGTTAAAAACGCATCTCCGTCAGTGAACTTCATTCAAGAAACTACTGAATCAAAGTCTGCATTCAAAAATGTAAGCGCTTCTCAAAAAGGGTTTTATTTATATTAACCATTTATCTTATTAACAGCAGCATTCTCAATCTCCACCGTCCAATACAAAGAAAGGGAGGCAAGGGTGTACAGGACAGTGCACAGAAATAAAGACATGTAGCAGGAATTACAGCATTCTAGGTTTCCTGTAGATTAACATGCACACATCGTTGAAAATCAAGCCAAAAATGCATCCACAGGATTAGGAACGCTTACCAAGTAAAAATTAAATAAAAACCTAAAGGAAAGTAACTAAATCCAGATGGGGTATGAAAATAGTAAACAGAAAGACCATATGTCCTTCTTATAAAACACATCAGACAAACGTAATTTCTGATCCATAACTTTTTTGTACATCAATTGCTACAATTGCAACCCAGTTTACACAATCCGACAAATATCACACAACACATTAGACCATGAAATACCTGAATGAAGTAAAAAAAACAAAAACATTTTTACACACAACACACACACACAGTTTTAACCTAATTCATAACATGTTGTTCTTGGGGAGTTAGGTGTCAACCACCATTTAATCTCATCTGATTTATAATAGAATAAACAAGTGACAGTAAATATGGCATTTTAGGGGAACCCAACGAAGGTGCATTTGTTAGCGCCAGGCCAACAACACTGCCTACAAAGATGTTGAGAACGTCTCTCACGTCAGCTAACAACGAGCAATTCAGGGATTATTGGATAACAAGAGTGGGTAGGCTTCTGTTTTACAAATGTGTGGTGTGTGTGTGCATGGAAATGTGCAGCATGGACATTACTACATCATTTCATGTAAAAAATACAGGAAAATGTGTAAAATGTGTATTTGTGGGGGATGGGCACATTTACTGGTCCTCAGACCAAGGACCAGTTCAATGTCTAGAATCGCACCAGAACGGACACCCTGAAGAGGCCCAGTTAATTAGTAAGCACTTGAGTGTCTTTTACTGAGTAGATTTCCCAATGTTGCCGAAGGCATCTGTACACAGATGAAACCTGCCAGAAGATTGGCGGTGTCTCAACCACACCCTAGTCCACCTCCTCCATGTTGCTGTAGGATGTAGCAGAACACTCCCCAGAGTGTGCATACCGCTCAGAGGTCAAATCTGGAGTCCGTGGAGGGGGTCCTTCAGGATCCAGGTCTGTCCCAAAGAGTGCCTGGCTAGAGGCCTGTAAAATAAACCATTGTTATAATTATAAGTCAGGCTTTCTCTGGACCAGAAAGGAAGACCAGGCTGGTCTGTAATGAATGCATAACCAGAAACACCAGATTGAAAGACAATGCACTCCTTGCAGCCAAAAACAACTTCTGTGAAGACAAAATCAGAACGTACTTGTTGGGCAATCTAAAATAATTCAAAGATTCCGCAGTGACTGAAAAAACATCTTAATTAACACAGAATAAGATTTACACTTTATTTTAAAAATCAGTACAAGTCTTTGTTCATTAGAGCAGCATTGAAATGGAAGTACCTGGACAAATTATTGCTTGAAAATGTCCCACTTCGAAATAACAGCCACCGTTCAATTGACAGAGGGTTATTAAAATAAATCATCTACATTTAAAATGTAAAAACAATTTCTAAACAGCATATCTATACAGACACTTTTAAATATTTCTGCTATTAAATAGATACCTCCTTACAATTTCTTTGTCAAAACTGAAATGAGGCAGAGTGGGAAAAGCATGTTCAATGATTGCATAAATCAATGTGTACAGTCATACTGTGCATTTAAAACAGGTTGAGTAATCAGAATCAGCCTCCAAAAAAAAACTAAAAGGAAAAGACATGACAGAATACACTAATATCCCTGAGACTAGATACAGTAGAACAGTGTTAAAGCACTACAGTCCATGTACCAGCAGAACAAAACAATCTAATGTTCTCACATCTTCTTTTAAAAGAAGGATTGCATATCCTAAACTCAGAACAGTATAACCGTATTGGTGAATTTTAGGGGTGACTTATAAATCTTACACAGTAATAATGCTCACATAAAATTACTTAATTAAAAGGTTTATAGAAACACCAACAGTTTAATGTAACATATAAAATGGCTTTCATGAAACAAAATAAATCAGTCAATGCAATAAGAAAGAACACTGCCGAAATTAAAAACAAATAGTTCAGGATTGTGGCAATGATTTAAACTAGTCAAACGCCAAGGCCGACTATTGTCACAAACTGACTGGAAGTCTATGTGAAATGTTAGCACATCGACTTTTCGTAATTGTGCTAATGCTAGCTAGCAATAGCACAACCACCCCATAGCAGATTTATCAAACTGGCAGTAATGGTATCCACGAGTTCATTGCCAAATCTCAAACTAGCCATTTTAGAGCAGCTCTCATCATACAATAAATAAATAAAAACACTACAAACCGGGATATGACTGAAAAGACAATAGCTTACATTAATTCTAACAACTATTCATTTATAAGGTGAACATACATTTGTCTTCAGGCTACATTCAACTGTACATGCAGATATGCCCAACATACATTCACAGGGGTGGTGCTAAAACCCAGCGTACATTATCTGTAAGAGAGCAGTAGTAAACTTCTCAGCCACAACACTATTACACAGTGGTACTGCACCTCATAAATATATAGCCCTAATTCAAGATATGTCTGCATCATTATTTTGACTTATCCGTTATTAAAGTTGAACATACATATATAAATATATTTATATACACTAAAAACCCACATTGACATTGAGGTATACAGACGTAGAATGTAGAGAAACCCAAGTTAATGGTATATTGTATATTAATTATACTGAACCAGAATGTTTAGGGACCCAATTTAATGTCATGTTGACGTTTAATTATACTAAACCAGAATGTTTAGGGACCCAAGTTAATGGCATGTTGACGTTTAATTATACTGAACCAGAATGTTTAGGGACCCAAGTTAATGGCATGTTGACATTTAATTATACTGAACCAGAATGTTTAGGGACCCAATTTAATGTAAATGGTCAATGCATTGGTAAATAATGTCTCGCTGAGCAAAGTAACTCTTTGAGAAGTTACATATAGTTTTTCTTTTGATTATACATATCTTAGATTAGTTGATGCATATCAGGTCGCTTCATTTCAATGTGTTCAACATTGCTTTAATCATCGGCCATCTACAAAATAAAAGGAAAACATTTCTTAGTTCTTAGTTTAATGGTGTGTTAATAAACTGGCCACTTAACGCCAGTTGGCTTTGTAGAAAAGTGGGTAAAACAGGTTCAGGAACACCACTAGCAGAGCAATTAAAGTGCCCAAAACCAAATAACGGACGCAGTCGTCATCAGAATAATCAGAGGTTCTTCGTCGCCGCCATCGGACCTGCCCCTCTACCCCCTCCTCTTCCTCCTCCCTCCACCTGGTTGCTCTTCTCCGCAGCCTGGTGCGGAACAGGCCCCGAGGGGCCTCTTCGAGACCCTCCTCTTCCTCCTCCAGTTCCTGCCATATTAGAGAGGCCTGCGATGGCGGAAACCTGTGTCAGCTTCTGGGAAAGGCCTGGTTCTAAAGCAGCTTCATCCCAACACAACCGGACTTCCAGCCAATTATCTGTATCCACCACACAGTCTAATCTGAACACAGACCAAGGAGAGGCCAGACTCAAGGAATACATTAATCTGGCCATCAGAAATAAAGCATCAGTCTCTATTCATATGCAGGAAACAGCATGGGCGACTCTAAAATATAGCTTTTACAGAGCTAGCTAATTGTTTTTGGTGTAATGGCCTTAAAGGGGGAGACTAGATTAATTAGATTCTTCTCATCCTTAACTTAAAAGGCAGAAAATCAATTTTAATCCTTGGCATCTGACATCCACTCTCCTTCATATAATAGTCTCAGATATGTAAATATACATGAACGGTGAACTCCTCCTGTTACACACGTCTCTGAAGATGTTTACTTCCACCCCTGTATAAATGCAAAGCAATGGCATCCTCACCTGGCTGGCGGTGGCTCCTGTGGCGGTGGTGGCCTCGGCCCCCGGGGGCCCCAAGAGGCGCGGTGGTCGTTCCACGGGGGAGCTGCGGCGGCGGTAGAACAGCACATAAGCGTAGCGCGTTACGACCTGGCTCTCCTGGACTGTGGTCACGGTGCTGTCATCAAACAAACGCCAACCTGGGGGGTGGAACACGATACAATACATGTCCACTCACGTCTGCACAGGACACAAATACACGGCAGTTAGGAAGCCTAGTTTAACCCCAGCAACTCACCGACATCACTGCGTTGGCTATTCTTGTCACTGGGCAGGCGGGCGTAGGCCGTGTAGTGACCTCCAATCATTCCCCCGTAGTGGTTAATGACCGCGTAGAGGTCATAGATGGGCGGCTGTGCCATGTCGTCCTTCTGACCAATACAGAACTTGCTTAGGTCCAGATTCCTGAAGTCAATGAACCAGGAAATTACACCCACGTCGTGTCAAAAACCTCAGTCGTACAGCAGCCTGAATGGTGTGATGTGTAATGTTTACCTAACGGGAAAGTCAACCATATATAGTGTGATGTGTAATGTTTAATCTGATGGGGGAATTCAACCATATATAGTGTGACGTGTAATGTTTAATCTGATGGGGGAATTCAACCATATATAGTGGGATGTGTAATGTCTACCTAACAGGGAAGTCAACCATATACAGTGTGATGTGTAATGTTTACTTAACGGGGAAGTCAACCATATACAGTGTGATGTGTAATGTTTAAACTGATGGGGAATTCAACCATATATAGTGGGATGTGTAATGTTTACCTAACGGGGAAGTCAACCATATATAGTGGGATGTGTAATGTTTACCTAACGGGGAAGTCAACTATATATAGTGTGATGTGTAATGTTTACCTAACAAAAAAGTCAACCATTTATAGTGTGCTGTGTAATAATTACCTGACAGGAAAATCAACCATGTCGTTAATCTTGTCTCTCCAGATGAAGCTGCGAAACGAGAAGCGTTTGAGCTGGATGATGAGGACGTTGGGGAGACGCCATAACAGCAGCTGTTTGGAGGCTTCACGGTGCTGCTGGCACTTTGGACAGTACCTGATAGGGGGAGAGAGACACAGGGTAGGGGGAGAGAGACACAGGGTAGAGAGAGAGAGAGACACAGGGGGAGAGAGAGAGAGACACAGGGGGGGAGAGAGAGAGAGACACAGGGGGAGAGAGAGAGAGACACAGGGGGAGAGAGAGAGAGACACAGGGGGAGAGAGAGAGAGACACAGGGGGAGAGAGAGAGAGACACAGGGGGAGAGAGAGAGAGAGACACAGGGGGAGAGAGAGAGAGAGACACAGGGGGAGAGAGAGAGAGACACGGGGGGAGAGAGAGAGAGACACGGGGGAGAGAGAGAGAGACACGGGGGGGAGAGAGAGAGAGAGACACGGGGGAGAGAGAGAGAGAGACACGGGGGAGAGAGAGAGAGAGACACGGGGGAGAGAGAGAGAGAGACACGGGGGGAGAGAGAGAGAGAAACACGGGGGGAGAGAGAGAGAAAACACGGGGGGAGAGAGAGAGAGAGAACACAGGGGGAGAGAGAGAGAGAAACACAGGGGGAGAGAGAGAGAGAAACACAGGGGGAGAGAGAGAGAGAAACACAGGGGGAGAGAGAGAGAGAAACACAGGGGGAGAGAGAGAGAAAAACACAGGGGGAGAGAGAGAGAGAAACACAGGGGGAGAGAGAGAGAGAAACACAGGGGGAGAGAGAGAGAGAAACACAGGGGGAGAGAGAGAGAGAAACACAGGGGGAGAGAGAGAGAGAAACACAGGGGGAGAGAGAGAGAGAAACACAGGGGGAGAGAGAGAGAGAAACACAGGGGGAGAGAGAGAGAGAAACACAGGGGGAGAGAGAGAGAGAAACACAGGGGGAGAGAGAGAGAGAAACACAGGGGGAGAGAGAGAGAAACACAGGGGGAGAGAGAGAGAGACACAGGGGGAGAGAGAGAGAAACACAGGGGGAGAGAGAGAGAAACACAGGGGGAGAGAGAGAGAGACACAGGGGGAGAGAGAGAGAGACACAGGGGGAGAGAGAGAGAGACACAGGGGGAGAGAGAGAGAGACACAGGGGGAGAGAGAGAGACACAGGGGAAGAGAGAGAGACACAGGGGGAGAGAGAGAGACACAGGGGAAGAGAGAGAGACACAGGGGGAGAGAGAGAGACACAAAGGGGAGAGAGAGAGACACAGGGGGAGAGAGAGAGACACAGGGGGGAGAGAGAGAGACACAGGGGGGAGAGAGAGAGACACAGGGGGAGAGAGAGAGAAACAGGGGGAGAGAGAGAGACACAGGGGGAGAGAGAGAGACACAGGGGGAGAGAGAGAGACACAGGGGGAGAGAGAGACACAGGGGGAGAGAGAGAGACACAGGGGGAGAGAGAGAGACACAGGGGGAGAGAGAGAGACACAGGGGGAGAGAAAATCAAGGAGACAAACGGTTAGATTTCCATTTGCTTTGACAAACCAAACATGTTTCCCACAGCAATAAAGTCCTTCACTGTCAAATTAGGGACATTTTGTTAACTTTGTCATCCATCAAAGAAACAGCTAAAACAGAAAAACATGTCTGAATATAGTGCATGAGTTACTGCGGCTTGTGGATGTGCTCCTGTTAGTCAGGCTTGTGAGACCAGTGGTTCTGTGTCGTGTTAGTGCACATGCGTGTTAGTGCACATGCGTGTTAGTGCACATGCGTGTTAGTGCACATGCGTGTTAGTGCACATGCGTGTTAGTGCACATGCGTGTTAGTGCACATGCGTGTTAGTGCACATGCGTGTTAGTGCACATGCGTGTTAGTGCACATGCGTGTTAGTGCACATGCGTGTTAGTGCACATGCGTGTTAGTGCACATGCGTGTTAGTGTCCAGCTGCCAGTTCTGTGTAGGTCATACCATGCCTCTTCTGGTGCCAGCACCTCAGGTCGGGTAAAGAGGTTGAGGCACTGCTCCAGGGTGAAGTGTCCAGCCCTGGCCGTCTCACTCACGGACCCAGGGTCCTCCACGAACTCCAACTCTTTAGACCGGACCAGGACATATTCCTTGTGACGCTCGTTGTTCTTCCATACCAGCTCTAGGGTGGCGTCCTCAGGGAGGTCTAGAACGGCATCTTCTACGGGGTGAAAGTCAAACCAAATGAGGGTAAATAACAGGATGTTACTGGAGAAATACATTTTTACAAGTTTGATAATCACACAGCGTCACACTGCGTCACACTGCGTCACACTGCGTCACACTGCGTCACACTGCGTCACACTGCGTCACACTGCGTCACACTGCGTCACACTGCGTCACACTGCGTCACACAGCGTCACACAGCGTCACACAGCGTCACACAGCGTCTTGGTGTAATGCACTTCTCTTACCCTTTTCCTCTAGTGTCTGCTCCTTGCTGTTGGAGTCAAGGATGGAGATATAGAACTGAGACGTGTGGCTTGACGCCGACTCTGATGGTTGCTGGTATCCTGTCACAGCAGCTAGACAGAAACAGGATAACATATTGTCAGACAACCACGCTCGGGTGACATTTACTTCAACCTGGGATCAGTCATGGGATCGGTCATGTAAACGTGAAATAAATTCACTGTTCACCAAATAATTGGTACACATGATTAATGATTCACACAATAAAGTAATAGTTTCAATGCATGACAACTGGTGGAAAGTTAACGCAGAATTGGTTATGCATTCTCTGATTCAGACGTGGATCGTTCTAACCAACAATACAAAAAAACAAATCTTCTAAAAATACTTGCAGAGAACTTATACTAAGAGGTGTGAACATCTGATCCTTCTAAACTGTCCTGTCACGATGATTGCTAATGTAAAAAGATTATGTCGTTCTTCACTTCCATGGTTGGCAGCGATAATAAGCAACCATGCGATTAAAGCCTGAACAACAGGCCGTGCTTGCCTCTACCTTCTGGCCTGACAGCCTTCTCACAGGAGGTCTCCTTCTCTCCCTGGGCATCGTGGGCGTAGGAGTAGGACTCGGAAAAGCCTGAGTCTACAGTCCGGGTGGAGAGGCTATCTGGGTCTGCAGCCGAAGGAGCAGAGGCCTGGGCTGTTGCTAACGGAGACTCAGGCTCTTCCCTCACAGCATCCCCCACCCCAACGCCCCCGTCCTCATCTTCCACTCCATCGCCCCTGGACTCATCCACAAGGCCTACAGCTTCAGGCGTCTCCGCCGGAGGGGGGAGGTCAGCCCGGCCCAAGGTGGTCTCCGGGGACGTCCTGCCTGACTGGAAGGGAGGCTGGAAAATGTTCACTGAATACCTACAGATGAGATGGAGCATATGGATGAGTGAGAGTCCAATGGTAGCAACTCAGCCTTACGGATCATATCAGAGCATCATTTACTGTGGTACCTTGAGTATCCTTCCAGCAGCTGGGAAAGGCGGGCGTAAGTGAGCCTGGACTCAGGGACACTGATTAGGAACGGGAGCCCCACGTTCTCCATATTGGGACGGCACATAACCTTGTGGTTGGACCAATGATTTTTCTGGCAAACCCTAAAATATGCATAAAAAAAGTTAGAATGTATAAAAAGCGGCCCACTAATTGAACGCGTGTCATTACTAGGAGTGCGCCCGGTGTGTCGTCTCAGCAGTGCCCGCTGACAGGTTAACTCACTGGTTGCAGTATCCCACACGGTAACACCGTGTACAGCGCTTCAGCTTGTCCTCCTCTGACAGAGGAGGCTTCAGACAGGCAGCACACTTGGAGATAGAGATACTGGGGACCTGAGGCCTCTGGATGGGTTGGGGATACACATTCACAGGGAAGTTACTAAAACTCCACACACACACACACACACGTACAGTATAGACAGAACACTTAATGTACAATCATCACAGCAAGTCTGTTCCTACAGAGGGTAATTATGAGGTGATTTGTTTCACTCACACACCCCGTTCGGAAGTTTCAATAAAAAAAGCCATAAAGTTGAAGAGGACATGTACCTGCTGGACCCTGAGAAGCACCACCCTCTCCTTGGCCAGCTCTTTGGAGAGCACCTCGAAGCAGAAGAGCATGTCTGAGGAGGAGACCGTGTCCAGGGACTGGGAGGGGATGAACATCCTGTGCAGGCGACTCTTCACCACTTCAGCCAGTCTGAGGTTCTCTGCTTTGACCCTCACACTCCGAGAGATGGACTCCAGGACCTCGGCTGTGCTCGAGTTGTCCTTACTCACGCTCACCAGAAACTGAAACAAACACACGACAAACATCAGTAACAGAAATCAAATAAACAATGGCAATACGGCACCAGGATGCGGTCAACGTCTCATCTTACCTTGATAGGTTTCTTGTGAGGCTCTTTAGCAAAGTAAAACACAGTGAGGACCTTCTGTTTCTGAGGCAACGGTACAGGCAGGTAGAGGAACGGGTCAAACGTTATGGAAACCTGTAGAGAGGGGGGGGGGACATTTAACATGTAAAATTAGAACAACAGAACTCACCCGGTGTAGTACTGCAACAGGGAACAGCTAGGACCACAGTGACACGGCCAGTCACCCACACAACCCTCCGCTTATAAACTAAACGCCTGAGATGAGATGGGTGATGGGTCTATTACCTCAGACTGACACCCAGGTCCCAGAGTCTCTAATCATCTGCATCGTTTGGCCATAACCACGGAGCCCCTGACAGGGACTAACATTAACGATGGTCCGAGCGGACAGAAGCCGGGAAAAACACTCTCCCACCGGCGACGAATACAGGAAGGCGTTACATTATCACGAAGGAGATACTCAGCAATATCAAAATGTTTATATACGCCATAAAATGTGCTTCTTCACACGCGCGCAAGTTAAGAGCTGCTCGGTTTAACACTGAGGCTAAAGACGAGCAACAACAATAAAAGAGTAGCTATATAATCAGCTTATGCTTCCACAGCTGTGTCTCAGAAAGCACTGGCGTAACTTGGCTTCTGGGAGAGTATTTTGGATCAGAACCAGGTGTTCTAATCCTGTTTTCGATAATACCGTTTTTGAGGGTTTTAGCAGTTAGCGTAGCATATGTTGCATGATAACACACAGATGTCTAACACAGCTGACACGGTGTTTAGAAACAGCAACAACGACAGCAGACAGGCTTTGTTCCCACAGAACCACTACTTTTAATATCCGTGGGTTTGTATGTGAATTAAAGTGGTCCAGGCTGAAATAGTTGGTAACTACGATCTTACATTTTTTGAAAAGTATACTTTAGCAGTGCATTCTGATTAAGGCTTTGTAGCTCAAAGCCATTAGCGTTTTTCTCACGCGGGCGTTTCTTATGTATGTCTTTTTTAAGTACGATAGAAATGCGGCAACCAAACTGGTACATTTCTTCACGGCAACGACCAAGTTATCCGGTAAGTATGAATGAAGTAATAACTAGGCACATCACTTTCTACATGTCTGTGTCTGAAGCAGGACCCTCCTGGGAGTTAACCAATTACAGTTTCACAGCCATGCTTGTTAACGTCGCTGTACCCGGACAGTGTAAATCTACTTATGTTCTTATCAGCTTATCAACAGTAGAACCGCATGCTTGCTTACATCAAACATAGTTAACACCCGATCTGCAATTCAAAAGAAGACTAGTGTTCCTCATTCTGTTAACGTTTAAATGAACGTTACGTTTAAATTAATACAAACAATATAATAAAGTGTGTTACTTACAAGCCAACAACGGTGGTTAATGGTGCATGGAAAACAAAGCATGGTTAAACGCGCCTCTATAAAACCAGGTCTACCAAGAACCCTAATTTGACCACTTATACACCTAGACACACCTGTCAGGAGAGGACTGCTCAGGAATCGCCTAATTTCCCCATCTTACCTTAGAACAGACAGGGCACACCAGTTTGGACTTGTACTGGCCCTGGAACAGATCCACAATGAATGAGTCGTTCCTCATTTTGTGCCTCTGCCACGCCTCATCAGCCACCACCTATTAAATCAAACACAGGACATGATGTCATTCTCCTGCAGAGTAACCAACCAATCAGCAAACAGCACATGAACCAACCAACGTAAATACGAGTAGGATTCTGCTCAGACCTCAATTTCACCCACCTCGTCCAGTCGTCCGTCTGAGTCCACAGTCTCCGTGTAGGGCTTGTTCTGAATCCGGTTCAGGTCCTCATGGAGGCCGTCCAGGAGAAAGGCCATGAACTCCTGAGCATCGTGCTGAGCGTAGCCTGTGAACTGGCTGGCCTTGCTGGCCACAATGGCCTGGGGAACAGAAAGAAAGTATGACAAAGAGGCGGCAGTTCAGCCTAATACGGGTGCTTTTATTCTGCCCAAGATGGCGTCAGGGATAACAACATTAACAACAGGGAGTTGCGGATGGGGAAGCTAACGGGAATAGGGATGCCCACCTTTAACTTGGAGGGCTGAAATGCATGGTGGGTCCCCTTCCACAGAGCCCGCAGCAGCACAGCAAAGCCAATGGCCAGCCGGCCACCCGTCCCCAATGGATTGTTACAGTTGATCTCAGTCTCAAACGCCCGGTCTGTATAGAGGGGGAGAGACACCACTTACATGGTCAATATCAATGTACAATCTGCCAATGAGAAAAACAACTAGAAAAACATAAAGCATTCATTGGAAAATAGTTTAGAATATTTGTGTATTTGGTAAAGATCTTTATATTATTCATGTCAGAACCTGTAGTTTACAGGATATTTGTTAGAAGGGGTAGTGTTGGCAGAGAGATGCGAATGACGCTGACCATGAAAGTAGTCCCTGAGTTCTCGGGTGTTGGACAGAGACTGAATGACGCTGTTCATAAAGCAGGTGTTGCCCAGGTTGACCAAGCCTGTGAAGCCTGGCAGACACACCTTCTCCTCGTCCTCCTCAACGCTGCGCTCACTGACAGCAGGAGGTGCATGGGTCATGGGCTGGACCATACAGGTGGGTTTGGGCTGAGGGGCAGAGACAGAAATGGATGAAATAATACAACCTAAAAACATCTGAAAAATGTCCATATAATCTGCTTACCCTCCAAAAATACAACCGTTTCACATTTGATCACACCATCACCGTTGACCCCCACACCATCACCTTTGACCCCTCCAGAACCATCACCTTCAACCCCTCCACACCATCACCTTTGTCCAGCCTAACTCACTGTGACTGCAGGCTCCTGTTTGATGGGGACATGGCCTCCGTTATCGGACCGAGGGTTTTTGGGTTTCTCCTCCCCCACACGAGGGGACTCGTCCTGGGCAGGCAAAGTGTGCTGACTGCTGCCCGGCTGAGTGGTCTGAGAGGACGGACCAGAGGGCACAGCAACCTTGGCGCCGCCCACTGCACCTTAAACAGAGGAGGATGGAGGCTGTGGTCAACGACAAACAACTGTCAGGAGGGGCCATTAGCACTAGTCATTCCTGAATACAGTGCACCCAGGCTCTCAGCCTTCTGTGATACATCTAGTAGAACATATTTGGATTTTACAGCACTGGTTCAGGTTTTAATTATGTTAACACACTCAGTTCTAGTACTATCGTTAGCGGAAAGTTGATTTTTCTTGATCCATTTCTTCGTATGAACGCATGATAGGTCTTCCACATGCCTAAAGTTAAAATCAGATGCCACCCCATGTCCACACCATGTATAGACCGTGTAATATAAACCAATATGAACATCCCCACTAACCAGGTCTGTTCTCTATATGGCCATCCTCACTGTTTATAGCCTGTGGGGATTCAGGCGCTACTTTGCTTCTACTTTCCTACTTGTCCCAGGGGAGCCACTAACCTGGCAGATACGTATTGTTATCTCACAAACCTGAGGATGTGTATCCAACATATATAGCCAATAATACATTACTTACTCTCAAAATAAGATAAGAAAATGCAAATATCCAAGCGCAGATCACACGCTACAGCCTAAGTCGTGGTGACCTGGCACTGCTGTTGTGTCGGTTACATGCTTTCTTGATACAAAGTGACTTTCTGTTGGGAAAACTTTAAACTAAATTACTTTCCATTGGCACACAGCTGCGCAGTTAAACATAGTTAAGTCAATAGTGTGGCATACAGTTTTAAGATAAAAGTCCTGGCTGGTAAATAAGGTGGATTCTATTCTAGTGTATATATTAGTGGCAAAGTAAAAGCCAATAGAAGATAAATGACATGGTGAGGAGCTTTAGTGTTGCGTTGGCTTGGGAGAGCAGACTGGACTGAGGCACACATACTGGGTTACTGGATCGGTTTCAGATTCCTGGCGCACGCGCACACACACGCACGCCAACCTCCATGGTGTCACGCAAGGCAAATATACACCAATGTCTAATATCTGTGCCTATTTTCTCTGGAGTCTAGTAACTTAATTATGAAATTGGTCAAATGAATCAGGTTAAATTGCAGACTGCGTCAATTCCAGGGTACGGTAATCACTTAGAGGACAATGGATCTAGTATGTATCCATTCATTGTAATCAAAAGTTTAGCTTTTGGTCTGATATTCTGAGCATGCAAATACTACAAGCTTGTTACAATGAACTTCTTAGACAGATTGTTTAATTGTGCCACATTGAAATTAATGGGAAAAAATGACATCATGTTAAGAGTCACTCTACCAAAACAGAGAATTGGTTTAACCAAATATCCCAAAACAGCAATAGCAAAAAAATGAAATATAGCAGTATGTGAATAAATGTACAAGGATGTATTTGTGAGTATGAAGTGGTAGCTATATTTCTGTATAACCGTGGGTCGTCTAGTTTATTGTTTATTTCGCCTGCGGCAGCTACTCTTTATGGGGACCAGAGAAAACCAAAACATAAGACAGGAATGTCCAGTATGTGTGTTATGGTGAATGGCACAGTTAAAAGCCAGGCAGCAGAAAGACCTTGTGTAGCAGGCGCCTCCAGCCCCTCCCAGCGCTGGTTGTGTCTCTTCTTCAGGGTGATGTCGATACGGGACGGGGTGAAGGCGTATGTAGACTGCTCGGGTTGGATCAGATTCCTGCAACAGAAACACCCAGCATGTGAGTCTCATAATATCAGGTGAAACGATGCACAAACACGGCTACTAAGTTCCACTTACCGGAGTTTGACTTGCCACTTGAAGACGGTATTTGCTCCACAGTCCGAATGAAGGCGCAAAAAATGTGCATCGCTGTGTGAACGAGAGGATGATTCATTATGGAATTCCTTCAAATTCTCATTGGGATGCGTCAAGGCAAATGAAGGTTAACAGTCACCTGGTCTTAAAGATGAGGGTGAAGTCCTGTTCTCTGAAGATCACCCTGGCCGTCTCCCTGCAGATGCCCTTAATGTACACATTCACCACCATTAGATCGTTCCCTTTTTCGTACGAGTCGTTCTTCACAAATGTCAGGTTCTCCATCGGCTCTGGGACAGCTGGAAGACAATCGTAGACAGTTAAGGAGTCAAATCAGTGACGACTTCAAACCCATCCCCACGGCAACAGCTCCTTAGAGGTACACAACCATCTGCTCTACACTGCGGATAAACGAATAAACTAAAACTAATGTGACTGATGGTAAATATCTGTGTCCTTCTATAGATTGTGACCTCCATGGACTGACCTTCCTCCTGCTTTATCTCCAGGGGGTCATCTTTAGATTTGTCAATCTTCTCCTCTTTGCTCCTCTTGCTGGATGACTCATCCTGGCTGTTGAGTGTTTCAGCCACGGACTCTCCTGGTTCTGACTGTATGGTTGGTGACAGGGCGTTCTGGTCAGACTCTACCTGGGACCTTCTACCTACAGTCTTAGAGTCAGTTTTCTCCGCCTCTCCATGGTCATACGTTTCCTTCTTGGGGAAGCTCCAAATACTGGACACACTGGTGGCCACAATGCTTTCCTCCTCTGCCTCTGTCTCAGCCTTGACATCAGGACCTGAGGATCGTTTCACTTCCTGCTGGAACATTAAGGGAATTTACAATCACAAACACAGTCTTCTCAAATTCAACCCGTCATAAAAGTTCAGAAACACAGAGACTTACCACTGGACGGTTCTGGTCAAGTCTGTGGCTGACTGCTGCCACAGGTGCTGGACACTCAGGTGCTGGACACTCAGGTGTTGAACACTCGTGGCCGTTGCCCAACAGCCCCTCATAATTGTCACTATCTGCAGTGGTCTGGGACTCCCAACAGGTGGCAGTGGGGTTGTTTGGTTTCCAATTCGTGGTGGACTTTGGGTGTGTATCCCTGGGAGTTAGCGAGCTGGGGTCCTCGGGAAGGAGAACTGTGCGTTTGGCACTGGGCTCCTGGGGCAGATCTCCAACCCGGACGGGCTTGTTGTCTACGGCCACCTTTGACACAGGCCTGTCTGCTGCTGCTTTGTTCTTTAGGGTGCGCTTTACACCTCTCTCCCCTCTGCCACGCCTCTGTTCACTCTGTGAGGGTGGAGATGGAGCAGGTGTCTGCGTGGGCACCTGGGGCCGGTCTGCTGTCACAGAGACCGATGACTCCGGCTTTACAACAGGCTGACGCTCTTTAGCGTTCTTGGACTCTGAGTGTACAGGCTCCTTTTCACTTTTTGTTCGCTACAGGCAGAACAGAGAAAATGTTGTGGGATAAATCCTTTCCATGACAGAACCGTAGGCTCAATGACAAGAAGGACAGCAGTGGAACAACTCACCATTAGGGAAGTCCAGGAGTGAAAGGGGATCTTTTTGTGCATGACCAGATGCAGGAAGCCGTCCTTCTCCTTGTACTGAACTTTACTGCAGGAGCCCTCAATCTCCTCACGCAGATGACAGTCCCAGTGTCGCCCATCTGAAGAGAGAATCGGCATCAGACCATGTCGCCACCACTACATGATGACAGTAACACTGATACCACAGACCAAACAAACACACACCTTCACTACCTCATTTCACCATCAACACACACACACACACACACACATACACCAAAACCTGCTGATAGCCTATACAAGCTCTCATACATGTACAATAATCCCATAATCGTTGGTCTTAGGTTGCAAAAAAGTGACATCACCTGGGAAAAAGGCCTGGCAATGTGTGTCTGAAAAGGATGTAGAGACGTCCTCCACACTGTTCACCCCGACTCCACAGCGCAGCCTCACAGTCACCTCATTGGCATTCTGCTTCCAATCCACAAATATATCTACACAAAACACATGGAAGTGGAAAACACTGGTTACTACAGGGTAGAGCTGAAGATCTTCGCCCGAACCCAACGAGACGGTTTGGTCTTAATTTCTATCATTGCACTCGGGCTCGGTTGCTTGCGCTCCGGGATGCGCGGTGAATGAGTGTTCAGGGCTCAACCAATCACCCTAACCATAACCCTAATCAGTGCTGTGATTGGTTGAAACTGTAGGGGGTGGCGAGTGCCTTCCATGCAGCGTTGCCTTAAAAAGACTTCATTGGGGGCTTAAAACACCAACGAACGTGTGCAGGTGATGCGTTTCATTAAGCGTAAGCATGGATGCTGAGTAGGTGAAACGCAGGCTGGCATGTGGCAATTATATTTTGGTTGCATAAGATGAACCAAGTGGAGCCTTCTTAATTTTGTTATTACCCTCCCAATCTTAATTTAGAATTTATACTTAGCGATTTTGTGTTGTAACAGTATATTTTTTTGTTATTATAAATGATTTAAAACAAATGTATAGGCTAAATGACTCATTATTGACGAAAGGCAATAGAACTGCGTGCGTGCGGACATTTGAATAATGTCGGGCTGTAAGCAGGTTCAGGCTTTTAA
The DNA here is from genome assembly GCA_029465975.1 of Dallia pectoralis. Lineage (NCBI taxonomy): Eukaryota > Metazoa > Chordata > Actinopteri > Esociformes > Umbridae > Dallia > Dallia pectoralis. The sequence continues at coordinate 16,690,686 of CM055728.1, read as the reverse complement.
AAACTCAGGTTCGGGTCGGGCCTCACTTTTAAGACCCGATTACAGCTCTACTACAGGGAGCACCATTAAAACACATCAACACAAAACAGATGGAAGTGGAATACACTGGTTATCACAGGGAGCACCATCAAAACAGATGGAAGTGGAATACACTGGTTATCACAGGGAGCACCATCAAAACAGATGGAAGTGGAATACACTGGTTATCACAGGGAGCACCATCAAAACAGATGGAAGTGGAATACACTGGTTATCACAGGGAGCACCATCAAAACAGATGGAAGTGGAATACACTGGTTATCACAGGGAGCACCATCAAAACACATCTAAACAAATCACATGGAAGGGAAATAAACCAAAAATTACCAGAAAATAGGGGTGAAGGATTTTGGAAGATCCAATAATGTTTTTAACCAAATTTGCAATTGTGATTTATTTGTAAACATGTAATTAAAACCATGACAACATAAAGCACTGACCAATAAGCCTGGTATAAACATTATAAGACTGTGGACAATAAATCACATAAACTAAAGTCCAGTTGCAGAAATACACATTAAAAAACACTCAGTATTTAAATAATTAAAAGTCAAAGTAATAAACACATGATAAGTAAACACGAGGGTTGCATGTTTCTAAACATTATATATATATATATGGGTGATTCTCACGAAATCCAGATTTAGAAGGTGTCCAGCATCAGAATTTTTAAAATGCCCTTGAAGCCAATTTTCTTTTTGCACATATAAGATTAAGGTCGGAACTTACTAAGACCATTATTTTTAGGAGATTAAAAAAATATTTCCTATATAATTATTTACATTTTTCAGATGAAGTCCATAAAAAATTATCATTACCGCAACATGACATTACATTAAATATATGGTTAGAAACTTGTATTTTTGGCTAATGTTAAAGTAGACTTTTATTTCTCATGCTCAAAGCTATGTAAAACTCTGGAGAGATTACTTTTCATATTTATTATGTTTTGTAATTTCCTTATTTTCTCTCATTACCGAAACATACGTGATGATTTACAATTTCTTTTATTTAATTGTTTTACTAATAGATAACATACACTTTTGTTATGTAGCAGACCTTAAATAAGTAGTGTTGTATAAAACATATATACATTTTAAAACAAAATATGATTATCTTATTATCACTTAATTGGTAAAAAAGATGCATGTTGCGGTAATGAAAATGCCATTTCGGTAGTGAGGATCATTGTTTCGGAAATGAGATTTAGCTCACACATTCACTGTTGACAACCCAATAAAAACAAACCAAGCCACCCCCACCATGCTATCTGCTATCCCAACTTGGGTGAAGCGTTGTCAATGTGTGTGTGTCTGTGTGTGTGTGTGTGTGCAAGTGTTGGTCAAAACAATGAATCCAAGTTATATTTCTCCCTATTATCACCCTGACCCCTGACCTCTCTTTCCCTATTATCACCCTGACCCCTGACCTCTCTTTCCCTATTATCACCCTGTCCCATGACCTCTCTCTCTCCTTTTCCTATTATCACCCTGACCCCTGACCTCTCTCTCTCTCTCTTTTCCTATTATCACCCTGCCCCTGACCTCTCTCTCTCTCTCTTTTCCTATTATCACCCTGACCCCTGACCTCTCTCTCTCTCTCCCTATTATCACCCTGACCCCTGACCTCTCTCTCTCTCCTTTCCCTATTATCACCCTGACCCCTGACCTCTCTCTCCTTTCCCTATTATCACCCTGACCCCTGACCTCTCTCTCTCTTTTCCTATTATCACCCTGACCTCTCTCTCTCCTTTCCCTATTATCACCCTGACCCCTCTCTCTCCTTTCCCTATTATCACCCTGACCCCTGACCTCTCTCTCCTTTCCCTATTATCACCCTGTCCCCTGACCTCTCTCTCTCCTTTTCCTATTATCACCCTGACCCCTGACCTCTCTCTCCCTCTTTCCCTATTATCACCCTGACCCCTGACCTCTCTCTCCTTTCCCTATTATCACCCTGACCCCTGACCTCTCTCTCCTTTCCCTATTATCACCCTGACCCCTGACCTCTCTCTCTCATTTCTTCTGTAATCCTCAAGTAACACTGGATTACTGTGTATTTTCTCCCTATGCTTTGCCAGACTGTTTTTCGCTGATGCCCTTTTCTTTTCAACTGTCTGTAACAAAATACACAATTGCCATCTTGAATGTAACATTTTGTAAAAAAGAAAAGAAATACATTGTTTCACAGTAAAACTATGAAATAGTAAATAATATTGCATTAATAATAGGTGGCCTATACTGCATTCATACTGCTTTTTGTGGAAGCATTTTAAAAAAAAAAATAATTAGTGACCACTGCTGGGGGGTTGTAATAGCTATTTTGTTTACGCAATCTGTTCAAGAAGCGTTTAAGGAAACTATCAAGTTATATTAAAATGAGCAACAGTTATAGTGTACGTGCCTCCTTCATAAGTCTGTTTCTCATTACCGAAACATTGAGTATCTCCACCGCAACAGGCCTTCAATTGTTGCGGTGAATGATAATGGTGTTGCGGAGGATGAGCGACCTTAAACATTCTTGCTAACTGTGGAAGCTAAATGAGAGTTAGCTAAACATTCCCTATCTTTTTATATTTAGACCATAATGGGGTATATAGTAATCAAAAAAATTTAACTGCAACATTTTTTATAACTTCACAAACACATGTTTCAGTAATGAGAACTAAAAAGTCGTGTAGGTACTATGACACGCCAAATTTTTACTTTTATCTGGAGAGAAAAAATTATAACTGGTTACTTGATAGCCATCTTGAGTGTCACAGTCATTTATGTCCCTTACAACAAATTCCTTAAAAATGATAGTTCCTTGAGCACTTAAACAATGATTGAAAATTGTTGCGGAGGATGAGAAAATTGGTCTTGGACACATTTTTATTCCTTATTATTGGCACTACATTTACCAATGATCACCAAATACCACATGTTTCTTTACTGTAAATGTTTATATTATAACATGCACTGAAGCTTTTTATTTTTTATATTTTTTAAATATGAATAATTCCATCTCAAAGGACCAAAATCCAGTCATGGACACGTTGCGGTAATGAGAAATTTCCCTTTAAATGTTGAAAAAAAACAAAATTCGTATTCATGATTTCATTTGAAATCATGTGCAAAATCGTACATGAAGAGATGTTTATAACGGTATCCTTCTTATTTTGATAGCATTTACTTTTATCATCAAAATGTTTTATGACACCTCATAAGTCTAATTTCGCGAGAATCACCCATATATCTAGTTAGTGACATTACATACAGAGCAGAAAAAAAATATATCTGGCAACAACAGTGCAGAGGCATGTTTTGCCTCAATATTCCCACACAACTGACATACTGTTCCTCTAAGACATATAAGTTTCCCTGGTGTCAGTTTCTGTCGAGCCTGAGGCCATTGCACAACAGATTTCTGCTTAACTCTCGCATGTCACATGACCAGAGTGTAATCGCAGAATTTGCGATTAACACAAATGAATTCACAATTAAACATTCAGGTCTACCGGGAGCACCTTCAAATCACATCTAGACAGCACAAAACACATGAAAAACAAATACTCTGAAAAGAAAATTAATTATTTGAAACATAATAACCCTCTGACCACAAGTAATGAAATCCAAATGTAAATCTGCCGAGAATGAGAGATAAACAGGCGGACTGTGTTAGAGGACTAAAGAGAAATAATAAAAAAAATTAAAATTATCACCACAAGATAAATATAAAAGTGCATGAATCGGATCAAAGACATCCAAATCAAAACAATCACCACCAAAGACAGCTGAACAGAAAACCCTTCCATACACAACACCAGCAGAACAGAAAACCCTTCCATACACAACACCAGCAGAACAGAAAACCCTTCCATACACAACACCAGCTGAACAGAAAACCCTTCCATACACAACACCAGCTGAACAACTAGGATCTGCCAAGGCCTAAAGAGAGGAATCCACTACCGAACAGTAGGCTAGACAAAACAACATTCAAATAATATATCCGGCAACAAGAAACACAAGCAACGTCTAGCTTGCCTACCTTTCATTGTATTGAAGCTAGAGCACCTGCTCACTGAGCCGAGGGGCCCAACCAACCTGCAGTCTGGAGATCTCTTCCTCCCGGTACTGCAGTCCCCAGGCCACGCGGATGCGGTTCTGCTGACGCTACAAGCTCATGTTCGCCTCTGAAGTGAATATGCCTCAGCTTATTCCCCTGTTTGGCTCTGACAGTCGTACGGCTACACAAGGACACACTAACTCACTGTCACACCCACAGCTGCTGAATAGGTCACAGGTCAAGCCGGGCCCTCTCCAGCAGGGCTCCCAGTCAGCTTGTGTTCCATGTGCTACACTCTCGCCACTGTGATAGCGCTACGGAGCTGAAATGTTGATTAAACGGACAACCCACTCTAATAGTTTAGTCTGTAGTGTCATTCCCTACATTATCTATAACATATTATACACACAGTGGTACACAAATTCTGAGTAATAGAGGTTTCACTAACGTAGTGGAAGCGAGAAGAAGCAACAGAGTTGGTCAGGACAGTGTGGTTTGTCTAATCCAGGCCAGCACTGTGGACTCATTGGGCTAATTTGTTCTGGTAGGAGAGCACAGCAAGGAGAAGCGCAGTGGCTCGTGACCTTGACCAACCCCATTTCCCAGGGGCTAGACACCCTCAGCTTGGATTACAACCCTTCAGCACTACACAGAGGGTAGCAACCAGAGCATGATACACACCAACACTGGCAAACATAAGCGCTTTCTACAAGACATTCTCACAGAGTAGATGCTTAAGATGAATTCACTGTCTGACTGTTCAGAAAACACCATGAGTTAAACCTTTTACTCAAATGCAAATGTTTAACACCACAACCATATAACCTCCTAGTATGGTGATCGTCAACATAGCTTATAAGCAGCGACTGTAAACGGCAGACATAGCAGTGTGTCTAAACCATATGTATGATACTAACAGGGTACATGGTGTAGTTCATACAAGCAGCTTAAAGTAGGCTAAAATTTTATCTAATGAAATTAGCGAGTTGGCCTGCTTTACAGTTGAGCTTGGCTCAAAGAGTGTAAGGATGTCAACCTTTAGTAAGCTACGAATAACACAGACCATTTATGTGCCAGAGTTGAACAACCAAGATGTCACTGTCCAGATAATACATTGGCTGTCACACTTTGTTATTAGAGCAGCTTCTGAAGAAAGAATATCACATGAGAATACCAGGGGACTTACAATATTGTATTAGCACATAATCAGAAAAGGAAAAAAGTTGTGGATTTATTAAAGCAATACTAACTAATTCTTACAACATCGTACTATTCCACTAACTTCTATAGGATTTTTTTAAGGCGATCTAAAAGGGACATTTTACCTTAAAGGGAACCTTAGGTGGTTTATATCTTAATGGAGTACCTTTGAGACGTAGTAGAATTCGCATCATGGATGATGCTGACTGTAATGCCAATATGGCCAAAATCTCTTGATGTATGTTTCCAGCACCTTGTTGAATCTTTGACACAGAAAATTAAGGCAAAAGGGGGCCCAACCCAGTACTAGCAAGATGTACCTAATCAAGTGGCCGGTGAGTGTATAGTATTACTAACATTAACTAACAGTAAAAAGCACTTTAAATAGGTGAGCTTTGGTGAAATTCCCAATAAGGCACACACACACACACACACTTTAAGACTGCAAAGTCTATACCTACACAGAGCACTTTCATTCCATTGTTTAACCAGGTAAATAGACCAAGAACCCATCCAGTCAATCAGTGAAAGCACAAATCTTTTGACTGATTTCTCTCATTTGAATCGGTAACCACTAGAGCACAGGCGATGGGCATTCCAAGTGTTTTGGTGAACTGACTCATTTGACTGGTGAACAGATTCTTGTTTAAAACGCTTTAAGATATCCCAAACACAATTAAAAAAATAAATGCATATAACAGGATTGTTGAATTTTATACAGCAACAGTTCTAATCAGTCACTGCATCCCAGATATTACAAGTAGAGTTTCATCAGAGGAAAGGAAGGAAGGAAAGATTCACGCCGTTGTTTCACCAAACCATCAAACTCAGAATAAAAAAATAAATACACAAAACACATCGCAGTCCAGAGCCCAGTTTTTATACTTATTTCTCCTATGATATAATGAACAGTCGTATGGACACACCAAGCTGCCTTATCAAGATAACCACACGCAAATTATTCAATCTTAACCACTGACCTTTCTGGTGATCTGTATTAACCCCTGCTGCTGCTCGCTTGGCCTCCCGGCTCTCCTGATTTGCCCTATCTTTCTGCTTCTTCTTGCTGGAGGTGTCATCGACTCTGCGCTGACCCCCATTCCGCCGGCCTGACTCATTGCTGCTGGCCATCTTCAGGCACTTGGCACTCACGGGCTGCCCGTCGCTGGCGTCACTGCTGCTGGGGTCTGGTTCTGAGGTGTGCCGCTTCCTACCTGAGCCAGCTATCTTGGCGATGTATCCGATCAGAACTCTCCCAGAACAGAATCACGGGGTCTGGGAAGAGTAAAGTGTAACGACAAATATGAAATGATGAGTGTTGCCGTACAAGAAGTGTTGCACATACCTAAGTTATCTGTGTTATGCAGTAGGCTATTCAAGCCTAATGGTTCAGCCCTCTAAATCAGGCCGTTAGAATGAATGCACAACTAAATCACTCTGCAATTTACATGAATGTACAATTTCACAAGCCTTATTAAACTGGACACAGTGTAAACTGTAAATCTCCTCAGTCGCAGAACTAATACAATACAAACATTTCCAGCCGCATATCAATTAGATTTTACTAACAAGTTGTGTCATTAACGCTTCACGTTAAATGCAAACGTTCCTGTTTTTTTCCCACAACAATACACAGTTAACTTCGTCTTGGTGGAAAAAGTCTGGCAAACAACATACCACATCTATATCTTCATCTTACTTAGTAACGTTTACCATTATAGGTTGCGGTTAATGGACCACTTTACAAAATACATGTGGCTTAACAAACATCAAAATAATGTCCCTGACGTTATCGATACAATTGCGTCACGTTCATGCGGCAGGTTAGGTAGCTACTGACTGTACGGCTAACTACATAATGTGTTAGCATGCAACAATAAGTTCAATAGCAACTAGGCTCTAAACTATCATTGGCCAATTAATTTATTCAGTTATCAGACAAATCAACATAGCAACCGGGCGGCATGACCACTGGCATGGGTGTCAACCTCGATTTCACCGTCTAAACAACTTAACGTCAGCTAGAGCAGTGCTAACTTGTGTAGTTATTTGGCTAATAAACTAACGTCATCTACAGCAGTGCTAACTTGTGTAGTTATTTGGCTAATAAGCTAACGTCAGCTACACCAGTACTAACATATGTAGTTATTTGGCTAATAAACTAACGTCAGCTAAAGCAGTGCTAACTTGTGTAGTCGTTTGGCTAATAAGCGAACGTCAGTTCAGATAACAACAGTTAGCATCGCAAGATGGCTAGCTAGAAAATAACTAGCTTTAGTTTGCTAGCTAACTAAGGTAGCAACCGTATATTAGGTTGACAAGCTACGGTTAAACAAACAATAACGTTGCACAGACAGATTACCTCTTGAATTATGAAATGTACAAACAACATCGCATGATAATGTGTTAATAATACCTACCAAACGTCTAGTGTAATTGAGTTCTCGTAATATCCCGGTCTTTCGGCACACAACAATGGCCGGGTGCGTCCGTTCAGTGCGTCTTCAGTCAGTTCTCGCTGAGCTTATTGATGCCGCCACGGGCCTCCGGTCTGCCTAGTCGGAATCGAAACCCTCCGGTTATTCTCGAAGATTCTCGTTACCCAGGACCCATTTCTTACATAGTCCGCGTATGAACCAAGTGACCGGTAAAGAACAAGAATTCGGTATATCACTCCAACCTGTACCTCATCACCCACACTCGCGCAATGACTCGCACTTTGTTTGGAGAAACCGAAACCCACTCCGTGAAGACTCCCCACTTCCTGAAGGCAGCGTTGTAGATACCACGTGACCACTTGTTCTTTGTTGGTACTACAGGTTCGACAGGTGAAAGACCATGCAAACATGGAATTTATTTAGTTAGAAATGTTTATTATTGTTATTGAATTGAAAATGTATTTTGGAAAATTGTTGCCATCCATTTTTGAGGTTGCCTCTTCGCCCTGTTGCCTCTTCGCCCTGTTGCATCTTCACACGGTTGCATCTGCAATGCATGTTTGTGTGTATGGTATTGTAACACAATATACATTTACAAAGACATAACCTTTTATTTAAGGTATCCTTTAAACAGTTCTCTCAATTACGAAAACAATCACTTTCTACCAGTTATGAGTGCGGTATGCACAACAACATGTATTAATTGTTTACTGAAACGAATGTAGGCCTATTCATAAGCTATTTTAGGCATTTGTTGTGTTATTGTGGCAGAAAACATGACAACTGATTTATGAATCATCAAGTAATGGAGCCTTTATTCTTTAGCTGAATGTCACAAAGTAATACATTGAAAATCTCACAATTAGCATGATTAAACAGTGTAGTCTGGCAGGCACCTATGTGCCTTACTCCCCACTAGAGAGCATACTATACAGGAGTGTATTCAACTCCTACCCTACGAGGGCTGGAGCTTGCCGTTTCTGTTCTACATCATCATTAATTAGACCCATCTGATGTTCCAGGTCTAAATTAGAATCGGAGTAGGTGGTTACAATGAAAATGGAACTGGCTTCAAGGGCTAGAGTTGATTACCCCTGTTGTCCAGGCCAGCAGGGTAAACAGTAGTCATTTCACAAAGGCTGCATTCACACAGGTGGACCAATCGTTATATATATATTTTTCAATAACTGATCCTTCAAACGGTCACATCAGATCTCTTCACATGATCTTTTTTCAGAGCAATTCTGATCGGTCAACGAAAGATTTGAATTTGGCTACATGAGAAACGCAGAATTGTTGTCAGCAGTGAGTCTTGGTTTGACCAGTCAAGCCCTCGCTTTTACTGACAGGTGTTGTAGATTTGGATCTGCTTGTTGATGTCATTAAGAATAGCCTTCATTTTGTCTTCTAGGCCGTCCAGCTGCCGAGCTTTGCCCTCCAATGTTTTCTGGTTGTCCTCATAGTCTTTCTCTAGATCTGTGGATATACAGTATATTATGTTTGTATTTTAATGTTTGTAGTTAGAATAACCACAACTGGCAACCTGACATGGAGCTTTTAGCGCTATGGTTTGAGTACGCCATCGTCAAACAAATTCACACAATACAGTGACACTTTTTATCCACAAGATGGCAATATTGCCATGGATGTTCTACAATATTAGCTTGTGTTTAATGCAATGCTATCCTAAAACAAAGGAATCTCAGTTCCCTCAAGGGCGCCTCCCACACACCTGCTAGTCGGTGGAGCTTGTTCTGGGCGTCCTTCAGTAGGTCCTTGGCTTCATTTCTCAGGCGCTCTGCCTTCTTTTTGGCCTCCTGGACAGTCTTAGCTTTCCTGTCTACCAACTCCTGCACTGTGTGATACTTATCTGTCAGCTCACCATCTAATATCTAAAAGGAAAAACACAGCACAATCAGTGACAGATACGGTATTAAAGCTACAAATACACACAAAAACACAACACACAAACACATTCAGACCACATTTTTGGAACTTTGACTTGTTTTATAATCTGTTCAAAAACGCTTTGCTCCACGCACGTACAGTGAAACGAACACGCACACACCTGCTTGGCCTCAGTGGCTTTGTCTCGTGCCATAGTGGCAGTCTCCTCAGCTCTAGCTGCTGCCACGCTGTTGTTGGCACGTTTGAGTTTCAGAGCATGAATCTCCCGACCAAGGTTGCCAAGACGGTCCATGGCATTATTCAGGTCAAGTTCACTGCTGGAGGTCTCAGACTCGATCTAAGAGCAGAGCAAACGCATTAGGGTTGTCTTTTGGTCCCCTCATCACATCACACAGTATGCAGTGAGTGCTCATTTGGTAAGCACCTGTGCTAGCCGCTCCTCCGTTTTCCCGATGTCAACCCTCGCCCTCTGTATGGCCTTCTCCGCTGCAGCCTGTGCCGTCTTGGCATCCTGAAGTGCTTGTTTAACTGTTTCCGCTGTGGATTTGACCTGCTCTGCTCGATTCCTACACAACAGAAAAGCATTTAGAATAGTTGTTTTTTCTTTTGCTTGACCATTCATTTAATACCGCTTAAACCAATAACCTTCTGTGGCCTCGGATGGTCCACTCTTCTACATTTGACCTCTATCTCATCCAATCAAGCATGAATTACACACACCTAGCTTTCTTGGCCTCCTTCAGCAGCTGCTCTGCTTTGCGCACATCGTCCTGTGTCTGTTTCAGAATAGCATCTACATTGGAGAGGCTTCGGACCCGCTCCTTGATCTCCTCTGCCAGATGTTTGATTTGTTGTGGTGACGCTGGGATGGAAAGCTCCAGGACACGGTTAGCCACCATCTCAATGCTGTCTGGATCAGCACCCTCCTCTTCAAGGAGACAGAAAACATATTCAGAACCCCATGGGGATTTTTTACATAAATTGACAGTTCCTGCTTAATTATGGTCGTCATGATTCTGCGCGGTCCCATTTCCTGTTTGTCTGCTGTTCGTAGCCACTTACGCATTAGGAAATCCCGGATCTGCTTTATGAGGTCCCGCAGGTCGTTGTTGGAACGCTCAACCTTGTTCTTGGTGTTAGTTGCTTTTTCGAGAGCTGCCTGAGCTTTGCCCTTCGCCTCCTCTGCCTTGGACTTGGCATCTGCCACCTAAGAAGCAGAGGGATACAGAGAATCATGGAGAATCAAGGACCTTAACACTGTTGGTCAGCGTTTCCCAACAACCAGGTACCGGGCCTTGGAGTGTTTATCGCCAGACCAATAGGCTTTGACAGACGCGCAAACAGACCAATCGGGTTGTTGTCACTGACCTTGTGGAAAAGCTCCTCCACCTCCCTCATGGCTTTGTTCAGCTGTTTCTCTGCTCGTTTGGACTCCGTCAGGGCGTTGTCGGCCCTTGCTACAGCGCCATTACAGTTCAAGCCTCCGCAGTGCTTGTTACCCTCGTCGTCGCGGCAACCTGCCCCTCCGCAAGGGCTCTCTGCACAAGGGCCATTGTTAGGGACCCCACAGACCTAGTAGAAGAGAGTCGGGGAAAGAACGTCAGATTAACGCATAACTTTGCCTGAACTCACATTCTCGTCTTGTGCTATCTAATGTGTTTAATCCTAACAGGCATTGATGATGCCCGCTTTACCTTCTCGTTGATCTTCTTCATGTCCAGAGTCTGGGCTTTAGCACTGAGGTCCCCTAGTGCTCGCTTGTTGGCTGCATTCTTGCGGTTGAATTCATCCTTCTTGGCAGAGATGAGGTGTTCTGTCTTCCGGCGTGTGTCCGCTGATTGGCTGACAGTGCAGGGTGTGGTGGTAGTGGATTGGTTGGCACGTCGCTCAGCGTCGCGGGACTTGTTATAGGAGACGCGGATGCTGTCATATGCACCTGGAGCAAAGAGACCGGCAAGATCATAAGAATGACACATTAATACTGAAAGTAATGGGAGACCGAAAAAAGGACGTTTCTGCTCACCCAGGAAGTTGGAGTTCTTGAGGATGTCTAGTTGTCGGTGGAGCTGATCTGAGGTCAGATTCAGCTCCTTGGCCTCTCTCTCCAGGGCACTGAGCTCATTACTGGCATCAACGTTACTGTTCTGGACACTGGTCAGGTCTCCCTCCAGACGATTCAATGTGTCTGTGGTCTCCCCTATCTGAGACCTAAATAAGAAAGGTCAGGAAATAACCGTGTAAGACATTACTACAACAGGGTGTGTCACAGCCAGTCCGCACAATGGGTGGGGTAGTACTGTTTTCAATGCTGAGGGAGGTTGGGGCAGCATTTCAGACTTAATGCCAACAAGCTGAGGTCATTATCAAGTGTTTCCTCAGAGATGGTGAACATCCTGGTTCAGGGATTAGTGTGAAAAGATACAGAAGAGCTTCTAATAAGAGGTATATCTCTGATTCCCCATTTCTTGATCTACTACTCTTCTAAGTCCACAGAGTGTTGCTGTGATAAGTCAAAGTCTGAACTTGTAATAGGACATCACAAAATTGGGCAGAATAATTTTAAATTAATTCATGAATTAGAAAAATATTAACAAAACTATAACCTGTTATGGTAAATGTTTGTCTGGAGGTTAACCACCAACTAATGGTTGAGTTTACTCCCTGTCCCATGAAACCCCTGCAACTTATCCAGAACACTGTTGTCAGCCTGGTGTGATCCTGGTGTCCAACCTATAGCAACTTTACTGTCCCAGGTTCTCTCATGTCACCCAGCAATTTCGCTCACTGCACTGGCTTCCAGTTTTAGCTTACATATCCTCTACAAGATCATGATACTGGCCATGCTTAAGCCTCACATCCATACCCCAGCTCTTTGTTCTGCAACCTCTGATGTTTGGCCAACCCAGCTCTGCGGGAGGGCTACTACTGCTCAGCCTTGTTCAAAGCTCTTCCCTGTCCTGGCCTAAGGTAACCTACCCTTAAAGCCAGGATAGAATAGACCCTGCCCATTTCTGAACCCTTCCACAACCCCATGTATGTTGTTACTTACAGTATTACTGTGTATTGTTATATACAGTTACAGTGTGTATTGTTATATATACAATACAGTATCAGTGTGTATTGTTATAAACAGTATCAGTGTGTATTGTTATAAACAGTATCAGTGTGTATTGTTATATATACAATACAGTATCAGTGTGTATTGTTATAAACAGTATCAGTGTGTATTGTTATATATACAATACAGTATCAGTGTGTATTGTTATAAACAGTATCAGTGTGTATTGTTATATATACAATACAGTATCAGTGTGTATTGTTATAAACAGTATCAGTGTGTATTGTTATATATACAATACAGTATCAGTGTGTATTGTTATAAACAGTATCAGTGTGTATTGTTATATATACAATACAGTATCAGTGTGTATTGTTATAAACAGTATCAGTGTGTATTGTTATATATACAATACAGTATCAGTGTGTATTGTTATAAACAGTATCAGTGTGTATTGTTATATATACAATACAGTATCAGTGTGTATTGTTATATATACAATACAGTATCAGTGTGTATTGTTATAAACAGTATCAGTGTGTATTGTTATAAACAGTATCAGTGTATATTGTTATATATACAATACAGTATCAGTGTGTATTGTTATAAACAGTATCAGTGTGTATTGTTATATATACAATACAGTATCAGTGTGTATTGTTATAAACAGTATCAGTGTGTATTGTTATATATACAATACAGTATCAGTGTGTATTGTTATAAACAGTATCAGTGTGTATTGTTATATATACAATACAGTATCAGTGTGTATTGTTATAAACAGTATCAGTGTGTATTGTTATATATACAATACAGTATCAGTGTGTATTGTTATAAACAGTATCAGTGTGTATTGTTATATATACAATACAGTATCAGTGTGTATTGTTATAAACAGTATCAGTGTGTATTGTTATATATACAATACAGTATCAGTGTGTATTGTTATATATACAATACAGTATCAGTGTGTATTGTTATAAACAGTATCAGTGTGTATTGTTATAAACAGTATCAGTGTATATTGTTATATATACAATACAGTATCAGTGTGTATTGTTATAAACAGTATCAGTGTGTATTGTTATATATACAATACAGTATCAGTGTGTATTGTTATAAACAGTATCAGTGTATATTGTTACAGCCGATATGAAAAGTCTACACATCCCTGTGATGTGAAAAAAAATTAAAAAGATAAATCATGTCAGAACTTTTGCCACCTATAACGTGAACAATTTAATTGATATACAACCTGAAATCTTTGAGAGGGAAAATATGTGTATATTGTTATACACAGTATTATTGTGTATTATTATATACAGTATCAGAGGATATGGTTATAAACTGTATCAGTGTGTATTGTATTGTTAGATTCAGTGTATGCCTTGTACCTGAGGTCTTCAATGAGCTCCATCAAGACGTTGACTCCCTCTGCAGTGGCATTCCGGGCATCGACAATGCCCTGGGCCTGTGCCAGCTTGTCTTCAAGGTCTCTGAAGGCTTTCTCATAGGCTCCGGTCAGGCCTGTTGTCTGGATCTCCAGAGCCCGCTCTGACAGGCTCTTGGTGCGGACAGCCAGATCCTGAACCACCCTGTCCCAGTCCCCGAAGCACTGGTGGCAGGGCTGGCAGTTAGGGAACTGGCCTGAGAAGCCCCGGGCACACTGGTCACACCGCACACCCGACACCCCTTGCTGGCACACACAGTGACCCGTCTTCTGGTCACACTGAGAGGTCTCGATTCCCCGCGGATCACAGTCACAGGCTGGGAGAGACCAACAAAGGAAGTATGGATCATTGGGATGGTTAGGGTACATTCGCTGAGGACATTTTAACAAACAAACGCACGATCCACAAGTTACATTACGCCACCACTGATACCGACCTCTACACTGGATCTGTGGATCTCCCCAGTAGTTCTCCTGGCAATCTGTGCAGGTCTTCCCACCAAATCCTCGACGACACTGACACTTTCCAGTGAACTGTCGGCACAAATGGTGCTAACATGAGCGAGAGGCACTGAGGAGAATTGTCTTATAAAGCGACTCAGTAATTAAACCACACACACCTCGTTGCATGCTGGGTTGACAGCATTGTTGGGGTCACATCCACAGGCCTCACAACCGTGGCCACTAGCCAGGTTCCAGTAGTTAGGCTTACAGTGGTCACACGCCAGGCCGTTGGTGTTGGGCAGACACTGGCACTGCCCGGTGGAACGCTGGCACACACATTCATCTCTCATCGTACACTGGGTACGCTCTGTACCCAGGAAGTTACATGTGCACTCTGAGGATACATCCAGTAGAGGGTCAGTGGAACTTCACAACCATCAACCTGCATTGCCGGTTATAATGTTTTTCTCCAACCATCATTCTTCATTGCCGGTTATAATGTTTTTCCCCAACCATCATTCTACATTGCCGGTTACAATGTTTTTCCCCAACCATCATTCTACAATGCCGGTTATAATGTTTTTCTCCAACCATCATTCTTCATTGCCAGTTATAATGTTTTTCTCCAACCATCATTCTACATTGCCGGTTATAATTGTGTCCGCGGTAACTTACTCCTGCAGTTGCGTCGGGATGCGTCTCCGTGGTAACCACTCTTGCACACCCCACAGTCCGGTCCCTCTGTGTTGTACAGACATTTCTTACACTCTCCTGTCCTCCTGTCACACGCCTCGGCGTCTGACATGTCGATGTTGTTACTGCATCTGCACGGCTGGCACTGCCCGCCGGGCTGAGAGGGGTTGCCGAAGTAACCAGGTGCACACTCTTCACAACGAGAACCTGTGACCAATAGGACGAAAGTACTGATGGGAAAGGAAGGACATTTCTGAAAGTGAAGTATCTCTTTTTGAGATATTTACTGGATGAACGAGGGTTGTAAAACCGACTCGGTATTTCCAGAACGTTCTCATGTTGGACTGATGCAACAAGTGCTAAGTTTCTTCAGGCAGAGAGTCATACGCTGTGAGTAGAACCCACCACAAAGACAGACAGTAAAGTTGCTATAGTTATTTTACTGTAAACAAATATTACAATAATAGAAAAATAAATATTTTTATATTTTTTATTGTGAAGTGCTGTTGAATGGGTTAATAGGGAGTCTATCAGCCAGGAGATTAATCGTGATTAGTGAGAATCTCTTTGATCACACCGTTGTAAAGCAGATTATGCTCAGTCTTTTAGCAGACAGCGTGAACAACTGGCAGTTCTCACGGACAGCCCACATCTATCAGAGGTGGATAAATAGCTGACTGTGCATTGTGTCTTCATGTCATTGTTTTTATCTATTTCTGTCTATGAGAACCAAAGAAAGGAGCAGAGACATCAATTGTACAATGTAATTAAGCACATCAGAAAGAGCAGATTGCAGGAAGCTCTCTAAAGAAGAACAAAGTCCAAAAGTGAATGTTTCAATGGATGAAAGAGGACCATAAATTGGGGTACTCTCACATCATCCATTTGACTATGACTGAAAGATTCAGACAAAGAGTCTTTTGAGTCATCATCAGTAATGTGCGGCGATTCTCTTTGCTTGAGAGCCAGCAGTGGTGGTTTTATAAGAGAGAATCCAATGGTTTGAAAATCACACAGACAGGTATGCTCTGCTGGTTCTGGTGTAAAAGCCAACAAGCCGTGGCGTATCTGTAGATAATACACTAACCACATAACAGACAATGTGTCTGGCAGTAGTCAGGTTCAAGTTCATTACAGCAGCCGCTTCCCGTCTCTCCCGTAACACCCGGCAACTGCCAAACCCAAACATTGCAGATGTCTAACAATATATAGCCGTTTCACACAGGAGATACTGTAGACGCTAACCCAGACTCAGTATCAGGCAGCCGGCTTTATGTTACATTACAGTGTTTCGGAGCTGATTTTAGGTCAGTTCTTGGGAGCTCCGTGTCGCAGCACTGTTTGTGTATGTGGTGCTGAAGTCATGCAGGCAGCAGATTAGGAGGTTGAGTAACATCATCATCATCATTACTCACGCTTGAAGGAACCCTCTGAGCGCTTAACCATCCCCCCTGTGCCACGTTGGGTAAGGGAGGAAACAACACATTATGGTTCCATATTGTTCCTGGTAGGCGGGACTCTTCCAGTGTCTACAGTGTCTTAGTTCACCATGACAGCCTTGGATTATCACACTACAGACTCTCCCCACTGAATCATCAACCCGGGACGATGCAAGTGTACGTTCACACAGACCTGATCCATTCGTCCGTCGACCGCTTCACTGAGGTTTGGAAGGTCGAAGGGAGGGAAGGAGACAACCAACAAACGAAACTGCCGTCCGTACCTGTGTAGCCTTGGTTACAGTTGCAGACCACCTGTCTGTTGCGGTTGTCCTGGTAACAGGAGGCGGCGAAGTGGCGTCCGCTGTTAGGACCATCGGGACAGTGGCACGGTCGACATTGGTTACCGGTACCTTTGCCCAGCACTGGGTTGCCGTAGTAGCCAGTGGCACACCTGGAAATACATCCATGGCAGTGTTCTGGTCAGTAACATTACACAGACTCCATTTCCCAGATTCCCCGCTGCTGAACACTCACTGGTCACATTTCTCCCCTCCTGTGTTGTCTCTGCAGTTAACACAGGCTCCGGTCCTCTGGTGGCACTCCTCCGCGTGTCCGTTACACAGACACCGCTTACAGTTGGGGAAGCCCCAGTGTCCCGCCTGACAACCATCACAGCGCTGGCCAAATGCACCGGGGCGGCACGGGCACTGGCCTGTCAGCTGGTCACAAAACCGTGTGACGGAACCTTCCAGACTGCACTCACAGGCTAGACAGAGGAGGACAGACAAGGAGAGGGAAGGAGGAACAAGGAGAGAGGAACAGGGAGAGAGGAGGAGGAACACGGTTAGAGAGAATGGAGAACAGGAAGAGCGAGGAGAAGGAACAGGGAGAGAGCAGATGACTAAAGGTGAGGGAGTAAATTAGTAGATTATCAGGCAGCAGGGGGCGCCACCAGTGTTCACATAACTAGGTTTGAGTTTTTTATAATTATAAAATATATATTTATAAATAAATAAACCTAATTTCCTGGTTTTCCCCTACCAAATATCTTCTGTTACGATGATTTATATTAATTCTCTTGTTAATTATAGAGGTTCTCGTTTGAATATATAGATTTGATCTACAAATAATGTCAGATAACTGTTAATAGTGACAGACTCCTTGACTCCTTCCTTTAGAAGGTCGTAGTTCTAAAAGCATCTAAAAGTCAAAGATAATCGTGGTAAAAATTTCAGCCCAGGAATGTATATTCGGGGGTTGTGACACTCACCTTTACATCCTGCAGGTCCAAAGCCGTACGTTCCTGGTGCACACTGGTCACAGCGACGGCCAATAACATTTGGCCTACAGCGACACTGACCTCCACGCACGTCACACACCGAACTGACTGAGCCCTGGGAGTCACACTGGCATGCTGGGAAGAAGAGTGAAAACACGGTGAACCCTGTGACACCTGCTGCAGGTGATTCTGACATATGCACTGGGAGAGAGAGGAGCTGACTCACGCAGGGCTCCGTCATTAATGATAGCCGACATGCTGGTGATGAGTTTGGAACAGACGTCGCTGATCTGGGGGCGCGTCACGCCCTTCGCCCCCTCGTGGCAACGGTAGCGCTCGTAGCTCTGCTTCCGAGAGATCGAGGTGGGGTCACCGGCAATAAACATCTCCAAGGAGGAGTGACGAGGGAGCAGGGAGAACTGGCGAGAGAGAAGCGATGAGGGTAAGCCAGACTACATATAAATAGCATGACTATACACAGAAAGGAAGAGAGCCACAGACATATATATCCTTTTCTGAGTCTTGGTACTCACAGAGTCCACTAGAACGTTGGCTGCTGTTGTACCGTGGATGAGAAAGCGACTAAACTCAAACTTAAAGGTGTAGCTGACTCCCCTCTCCAAGCAGACAGACTGAGGCAGCGTGACAATCCTGGAACAAACACACACAAACAATAAAATGACATATGTACTGTATATGACACGGTGAGTTACTGGTTAGTGTGTGTTTGTTTTACCTGGATCCTGCAGGCAGGGACACAGTGAGCTGGTCGTCTGCAGGGATGGTGTTTCCACACGGGCTGCTGGTGGGAATGGGCCCCGGACGAACGATCGCCACACGGACCTCCGGCCAATCCCGTGGCATCTAACAGTCACATACCGATGCATCATGTGTATTTGTGCATATGCAATATCTATTTTAATATTTTGTACACAATCCATCCATCACAGAAAACTCCCAAAACGTTGTCCCTAGGTTTTCAAGTATCACCAGCAATGATTTTATTACATACTGCCGGATCAAAATGTAAGTGCAATATCCCAAGAAAATGCAATATGAGCACAAAGAAACAGTTATTTTGTTAGAAAAACAATAGCCAGCTGATAAATACTGTAGTATCGTCTTTTCTTAAACGCCAGTAGTGATCATCTGAGCAGACACCTAACCTGTGTCTCGTAGCGGATGAGGAGGTCGTACTCCATGGAGTACGGCACGTTGGTGATCAGGAACTCCACGCTGCTGCCCTCAGGGACCTTGGCGAACCCGGTGCCGGTCCACGTGGCCGGACGTCCAGGCTGGTGCTCGCGCTGCTCCACACTGCAGCCCTGGAGAGACACACACGAACACCAGTCTGATGAAAGGTTAACCTGTGGATAAGGGAGCGGCTCAGTGTTACTCTGAAGACAAGCACTACCTACCTGTCCCAGGATGGCCAGCTCAGCCTCGTAAGTATAGTAGTCCAGAAACATGAAGAAGTGGCCCGACTCCACCTGGGTACACTGGCGGCCGGTCATGTGACTGCGACAGCTACACTGACCGTTCTCCACTGAGCAGCTGGAGGAGACCAATAAGAGATCCATGTTGTAACCGTGCAGTGCTAGAACACACATCACATGAAATTGTGACAACAAACGTGTTACGCACTGGTTATCCGTGGCCCCGCCCACATCACAGTCACAGTCTCTGCATCCATTCAGGTCGTGACTCAGTGCCCAGTGTTCTGGCTGTGGGCAGGAGACAGGCAGACAGGCAGACAGACAGACAGACAGACAGACAGGCAGACAGGCAGACAGACAGTAATCTGTTAACACCACACAGATTACACCATTTCCAACTGCCTATAGCCCATCACTAGACCTTATATTAGCTGAAGGGTTTGAATGTGAATATCTCTTCCAGATGTTCCTTGTTCCAGAATGATTTTATTCCAGAATGTACATATATATATATATATATATCATGTATAGCCAATGGCCTTAGTGACCAGGATGCTCTAACATACTTGTGTATGTGTACTATTGTGATTTGCACTTTAAAACAAGCATTTCTGCCACAGGGTTCAGTATTCACTCAGTCCGGACCAATGATGTCCATGTTAGGCCTGCTGTAACCTACACCAGCCATAAAGAGATGACATCTCTGGGCTAAATATAGACATGGAGCCCCAACCAGGGCATCACATTCCTGGTTAATGTTACTGACATGGCAAGGAAGTTCAATGAGTGACAGGGGGATGTTAACCACTCAGAAACACCTACAGTAAGACTTCAGGAGGATGCAATGCATGAATGAAAGAAAGAGACAGGGGGAGAGGTAGAGAGAGAGGGGATATAAGTGGAGTGTGAGGGTATCTGTGTGTGTGTGTGTCAGTTAGAACCGGGAGACCGTTCTGGACCCTCACCAAACACTGGTCACAGCTGCGTCCGGTGACCTGACGCTTGCAGAAGCAGTCCCCACTCACAGGGTCACAGCGTGAGTTCTCGGACACTGTACCCCTGGGGTCACACTGGCAGGCTGTGGGAGCCACGCATGGAGGGGACAGAAAAAGTACATCTAAAAAAATACTGATAGAGATGAGAAAAAACAATAGGAGAAGATCGCTGCATCGGTCTCTCAAATGAAGGACCACACGAGGATAGGTGTTAGGAAGCACAAGAGGATAGGTGTTAGGAAACACAAGAGGATAGGTGTTAGGAAACACAAGAGGATAGGTGTTAGGAAACACAAGAGGATAGGTGTTAGGAAGCACAAGAGGATAGGTGTTAGGAAGCACAAGAGGATAGGTGTTAGGAAACACAAGAGGATAGGTGTTAGGAAACACAAGAGGATAGGTGTTAGGAAGCACAAGAGGATAGGTGTTAGGAAACACAAGAGGATAGGTGTTAGGAAGCACAAGAGGATAGGTGTTAGGAAGCACAAGAGGATAGGTGTTAGGAAACACAAGAGGATAGGTGTTAGGAAACACAAGAGGATAGGTGTTAGGAAGCACAAGAGGATAGGTGTTAGGAAACACAAGAGGATAGGTGTTAGGAAGCACAAGAGGATAGGTGTTAGGAAGCACAAGAGGATAGGTGTTAGGAAACACAAGAGGATAGGTGTTAGGAAGCACAAGAGGATAGGTGTTAGGAAACACAAGAGGATAGGTGTTAGGAAGCACAAGAGGATAGGTGTTAGGAAGCACAAGAGGATAGGTGTTAGGAAACACAAGAGGATAGGTGTTAGGAAGCACAAGAGGATAGGTGTTAGGAAACACAAGAGGATAGGTGTTAGGAAGCACAAGAGGATAGGTGTTAGGAAGCACAAGAGGATAGGTGTTAGGAAACACAAGAGGATAGGTGTTAGGAAGCACAAGAGGATAGGTGTTAGGAAACACAAGAGGATAGGTGTTAGGAAGCACAAGAGGATAGGTGTTAGGAAGCACAAGAGGTCCAGTCTGTGAGCCAGATTCATGTCTCTACTCACGCTGACAGCCACGAGGGTTCTCAGCACTCAGCCCGAAGAAGCCCATCTTGCATTTGTCACAGCGAGGCCCCTCCACGTGGTCTTTACAGCGACACTGGCCGGCGATCATGCCAAGGGACGGCTCGTCATGCCCGTCACAGGTGCCCCCGTTCAGAGAGCCATCGGGATCACAGTCACAGGCTGGCAACAGCAGGCATCAAACATCATGTCAATATTCAGCTGACTAACCCTCACACATACATTACCGCAGTATGGCCCGACCCGGAAGGAACACAATGAGATCATATGGACATAAACTCACGGGGTTCCAAACCTGATAAATAAACCAACAAACATACACGGTATATTCATGTGAGAAAATCACTGCCTGTGTCCCAGTTCTATAGGAGGACGGTCCCCTGTACTCACGCACACAGACCCCTGGATCTCTGCCTGTACTCACGCACACAGACCCCTGGATCTCTGCCTGTACTCACCCACACAGACCCCTGGATCTCTGCCTGTACTCACCCACACAGACCCCTGGATCTCTGCCTGTACTCACCCACACATACCCCTGGATCTCTGATGTCTCTGCTGGGGTCCTGGTAGTAGAAGGGTTTACACATCTCACAGTTGCGTCCCATGGTGTTGTGGAGACAGTCGTCACACACTCCGCCGCTTGTGTTGCCGGTGGCCAGGTACACGGCCATGTCAAAATGACACTCACTGGAGTGACCGTTACAGTTGCATTCTGGGTTAAAAACAAAAATGACCGAATATTATATTAAGTTGGAAAATAATCGAAATTATTTTGGTGATTAGTAGGTTTCGGGTTATAGTGTGTAGGACATATGACATAATGTTATGGTGTGTAGGACATATGACATAATGTTATGGTGTGTAGGACATATGACATAATGTTATGGTGTGTAGGACATATGACATAATGTTATGGTGTGTAGGACATATGACATAATGTTATGGTGTGTAGGACATATGACATAATGTTATGGTGTGTAGGACATATGACATAATGTTATGGTGTGTAGGACATATGACATAATGTTATGGTGTGTAGGACATATGACATAATGTTATGGTGTGTAGGACATATGACATAATGTTATGGTGTGTAGGACATATGACATAATGTTATGGTGTGTAGGACATATGACATAATGTTATGGTGTGTAGGACATATGACATAATGTTATGGTGTGTAGGACATATGACATAATGTTATGGTGTGTAGGACATATGACATAATGTTATGGTGTGTAGGACATATGACATAATGTTATGGTGTGTAGGACATATGACATGCACTTACTCTTGCAGGCGTTGGTGTTGCGCCCTTCAGCCGGTCTCCAAGGCATGTCATGGTAGAAGTGGTCACACAGCTCACAATTCAGACCGTTGGTGTTGTGTTTGCAGACACACCTCCCATGGACCTGACACACAGGAAGGGACACATTAGAAAAGTCCCAGAGTAGAAATACTAATTAAAAACAGCAGTTATACACAACGATATTCGTTATAGACTTGTGTTACTCCATACCGCCAGGGGGCAGTGTTGAGCCCCCGTGACTCACCATACCCTCTTCGTCCATGATCCCGTCAATTGGGGCACATTCAGAGGCGTGACCGTAGCAGAAGCAGTTGCCGCGGACGACCAGTTCATACATGGCATAGTAGTATTTCTCTTTGATCTCCTGTCGGGAGTCCAGCAGGTTGTCTCCCAGCGTGTGCAGCTTGGTGAAGTTCACACGCAGGTTGGTGATCTTCAACTGGTCTACAGGACACAAGCAGGAGGAGAGAGAGGAAGAAATATGAGAAGGTATACGACACAGAAAACTACAGTATATGTCATTACTATACAGTGCTTTTGAAGTGTCCTGAACTGTTGATTTATCCACCTTTGTCTTTACCTGTAGGGATGGTATTAGCCAGGTGACAAGAGGTACCATGCTTTGGCCACATGTAATGTTTGGCATTCAGCCGAATGTTTAGGTTTTGGTCTTCAGGCAACATGTCATATGACTTTTACTCAGAAGTGGCTTCCATCTAGACACTCCACCACTAAAGCCTGAGTGATAAGAGTGTTGTAGCTCTGTGACAGTGGCCATTTTGGTCTTCGTCACCACCTTGACCAAGACCTTTTCTTAACCTGTTTCATGGTCTGGCTCTAGGAAAATGTCCGGTGGTTCCATTTTACAATGATGGATCCCACTGTGCTGGAAACGTTAAATGTTTATGGAATTTCTATAACACC
Organism: Dallia pectoralis; assembly: GCA_029465975.1. Lineage (NCBI taxonomy): Eukaryota > Metazoa > Chordata > Actinopteri > Esociformes > Umbridae > Dallia > Dallia pectoralis. The sequence goes on along the minus strand of CM055728.1, from coordinate 16,666,969 downwards.
ATTACAGATGTATGCCGTGACACACTTTTATCTAAGATTTCTTCGAATTTAAGGGTTGATTTTTGATCCAGAATGCACTGTGAAAATATCAAACTAATTGAACTTGCCACAGGTGGTGTCCAATGAAAAGCAAGAGACATCGAAAGTATGATCCTAGGAATTTGAGCTCAATTTGGAGTGTCATGGCAAAGGATGTGATTACTTATTTCCTCAAGATGATTCAGCTTTGGCACACTTTTTAAATTGTATTATAATTACTATGTGCAGATTGATAATGAAACAATACATTTAATCAGTACTAAGTCTTACACAACAAAGTGTGGAGAAAGTGAGGGCCAAAGGACTGCTTTTAGATCAAGTATCAATTAACTCAGACCCACACACACATGAACAAAGTAGATCCTGTTCAAGACAAGCCAAGCATGACAGTCCAGTTACTGAGTGTCCCAGACAGCGTCTGGGGTCAGGTTTATGGTTCACAGAGAGTGAATAGTGGGGTTTACACAGGCGAGAAGAAACCTGTGGAGGAGCAGGGGTGAGGAGCAGGGACGAGGAGCAGGGGTGAGGAGCAGGGGCGAGGAGCAGGGGTGAGGAGCAGGGGTGAGGAGCAGGGGCGAGGAGCAGGGGTGAGGAGCAGGGGCGAGGAGCAGGGGTGAGGAGCAGGGGTGAGGAGCAGGGGCGAGGAGCAGGGGTGAGGAGCAGGGGTAGTTTATATTCTTCTGGTAAATAACAGTGGACTAGAAAGAGAAGCGGGTTCAATTTAGGCCAGTTTTAATAAAGTCTGCTACTGTGCACAGAACCTCCTGTCAGTCACGGTCCAGCTGTTCTGTCCAGACCACAGAGAAATGAGCCACAGGCAGTGAGAAGAATACCCCAACTCTCTGTATCTCTCACTTAGTCTCTACGTGCCTCTCTGTCTGTATGTCTCTCTCTCTCTCTCTCTCTCAATGCACTTCATCACAGTGTTTCAACACTAACCCATTTAGAATAATTCACACATAATTCACACCATAAGGGATTACCAGGGGGTCCATCTGCAAAACATGTGTTCGCATTCTTTTTGTGGTAACCTCCCAAACAAACTTCCATTTGACTCACATACTGTACAGCAGTTATACTGTTATAATAATAAGTTACATTTATATAGCGCTGTTCTAGGTACTCAAACCACTTTACATGGAAGGGGGAATCTCCTCAACACACCAGCTTACTGGTGGAGAGGAGACAGTGATGATTAAGCCAATTAGTACATGGGGATGATTTGGTGGCCATGAAGGACAGAGGACAAGGGGCAAGTTTGGCCAGGGTTACACCCCCACTCTTTAATGAAGGACACCCTGGGGTTTTTAATGACCACAGAGAGTCAAGTCCTCGGTTTAACATCTCATCTAAAGGACGGTGCTTTTTGACAGTATAGTGTCCCCGTCACTACACTGGGGCGTTAGGACCCATACAGACCAGAGTTGCAGCCCCTACTGGCCTCACTAACACCTCTTCCAGCAGCAACCTGTTTTTTTCCAGGAGGTCTCCCATCCAGGTACTGACCAGGCTCAGCCCTGCTTAGCTTCAGTGGGCAACCAGTCTGGGGCTATAGAGTGATATGGCTGCTGGCTGCTGTTTTATTCAATCAGGAAGACAGACACCGCCGAGGTCTTGGGCTTCAACGTTATCTGAGCGTACCGCTGTATCCGCTCACACAAAGAGGTCTGTTCTCGAGACCTTGACAGGCAAAACACAACTCCTTTTCTCACAAACTAGTGGAAATTCTGGGAAATACTGGGTCAAAACAGATCTACTCTTATCAGACCATAACTGATGTAGTTTAATTTTTATAATTAAACTACTCATGTCTCTACATCCCAACATCCCACCAACACAAGGACAAATGGAAGATATCCTTCTGGGAGGATCTCCTACTGGGGGGGTCATCTACTGGGGGGATCTCCTACCGAGGGATTGGGGAGGATCTTCTACTGTGAGGATCTCCTACTGGGGGGATCTCCTACTGGGGGGATCTCCTACTGAGGGATCTCCTACTGGGGGGTCTCCTACTGGGGGATCTCCTACTGAGGGATTGGGGAGGATCTCCTACTTGGGGGATCTCCTAATCAGGGATTAGGGAGGATCTTCTACTGTGAGGATCTCCTACGAGGGACGATCTCTGCATAAGAAAGCACTCCCGCTAATGAAACATCTTTCCATGTACTTTATGTCTTTCCTGGAACGCTGGCAAACTCTACGGCCTAACATTTCAACAGAAACTCATCAGGTATCAGCACCTTATTTTATAAATCCCAGAAGCATAAAATATGCATTCAGCAAGGAAGAGATGTGACTTGGCAGCATGTGCTAGTTACCCAGAGTGTGTCTGTCTGGAGACCATGGAAACTACAGTTACAGGGTGACGGTCAACATGTATTTTGGTGCTCTTGTTCTAGGATAACAGTGAAGCCATGTCATTCAAAACAGGAGGAACAGCTTGTAAGAGAGAGAGAGAGATAGGGAGAGAGAGAGAGAGAGAGCAGCTGGTTTTCACATCCATGTTCCCATATTAGACTTGGCTCCAGACACATTCAGCAGCCCGTCACGGCTCGTTATGTTAAAGAGTCGTTTAAGAGCATGCTTGATTGATATTAGTACGATAGAATGGCAGTTGCTGTATCATGTTGGATGTAGTTCCCAGTTGTGAAAACCCGTGGACAAACGTTTAAATACAATTTTTATAATTACTTTCACATACATTGAACATGTGGTATTTGAAAAAAGATCAACTCTGGAACTGCTTTTAATGTATTCTCCTATTTGTATGTAGAAAACACAATCTTCATAATGTTTCTGTACTTTCTCAGTAGTTCTAAAGGCCTCACCCAGACCTTGGTAGGATCCCTGAATGTTTTGTACACACGTATTTCTTTTTGAGCCCTTGCAGCTGTGCCTCTCATCGGATATCATTCCATCTGATGAGCCAATGCCAGAGACAATACAGGAACTAAGACAGCCCAGTAGAGGACACGGCCCAATCATATCTTCATCCACATGAGCCACTCTTCTCTGCTGACTGCCTCAGCACCTCTTTGCCTCAAAGAGAGACGTGGATATTCTTTGCTGCCCTTGCACACAGATGAGCCTTGGGCGCCCATTATCGTGTTGCATGTTTGTCGTTTGTCCTCTCCTTGGACCACTGTCAGTAGGTACTCACCACTGCTGACCGGGACCACTGTCAGTAGGTACTCACCACTGGTGACCGGGACCACTGTCAGTAGGTACTCACCACTGCTGACCGGGACCACTGTCAGTAGGTACTCACCACTGCTGACTGGGACCACTGTCTGTAGGTACTCACCACTGCTGACTGGGACCACTGTCTGTAGGTACTCACCACTGCTGACCGGGACCACTGTCAGTAGGTACTCACCACTGGTGACCGGGACCACTGTCAGTAGGTACTCACCACTGCTGACCGGGACCACTGTCAGTAGGTACTCACCACTGGTGACCGGGACCACTGTCAGTAGGTACTCACTACTGCTGACTGGGACCACTGTCAGTAGGTACTCACCACTGCTGACTGGGACCACTGTCTGTAGGTACTCACCACTGCTGACTGGGACCACTGTCAGTAGGTACTGACCACTGCTGACTGGGACCACTGTTTGTAGGTACTCACCACTGGTGACCGGGACCACTGTCAGTAGGTACTCACCACTGCTGACTGGGACCACTGTCAGTAGGTACTCACCACTGCTGCCCGGGACCACTGTCAGTAGGTACTCACCACTGCTGACCGGGACCACTGACAGTAGGTACTCACCACAGCTGATCGGGACCACTGTCAGTAGGTACTCACCACAGCTGATCGGGACCACTGTCAGTAGGTACTCACCACTGCTGACCGGGACCACTGTCAGTAGGTACTCACCACTGCTGCCCGGGACCACTGTCAGTAGGTACTCACCACTGCTGACCGGGACCACTGTCAGTAGGTACTCACCACTGCTGACTGGGACCACTGTCAGTAGGTACTCACCACTGCTGACCGGGACCACTGTCAGTAGGTACTCACCACTGGTGACCGGGACCACTGTCAGTAGGTACTCACCACTGCTGACCGGGACCACTGTCAGTAGGTACTCACCACTGCTGACTGGGACCACTGTCTGTAGGTACTCACCACTGCTGACCGGGACCACTGTCAGTAGGTACTCACCACTGCTGACCGGGACCACTGTCAGTAGGTGCTCACCACTGCTGACCGGGACCACTGTCAGTAGGTGCTCACCACTGCTGACCGGGAGCACCACACAAGTCTTGCTGTTTCGGAGACCATCTGACCCAGTTGTCTGGCCATAACAATTTAGCCCTTGTCAAAGTTGCTCAGCTCTTTACTCCTGACTATTTCTCCTCCATCCATCACATCGACTTAAAAAACTGATTGTTCACTTACCGCCTGACCTACCCATACAGTGACATCTGCCCATGTATTTGCTTCATCTGTGCGTGGTCATAATGTTTCGGCTGACCAGTGTACATTCACAAGCAAGAACCTAATCACACATATGAAAACCTAAATACACATGTATTTTTCAGCCAGGTCCGGTGACTGGTCTCTTACTCTGAATGTTGTGGCTGTAGGGGTCCTCAATACGTATGGCTGGATCCAGAACCCTGTAGATCACCTGTCGGAGAAACAGGGACAATGCAAGCGGTTGAATAGCATGTTTTTTATTGGTTACAGAACAGTAGTGAATCCAACAAGCACCAGATAAAATTCCCTTTTCGTTATTAACACATATTTTGAATTGATTTCCAACCTTCTTCCAACATCACTCAATTGTCTTGTGATTTCCCGTTAGCCAATCCCACTCACCTCTCCCTCGGTGGACGGCTCTATGTCGGAGTAGCGTGACTCACAGATGATGTCGTCCACCTTACGCAGGGGACCTGTGGGTATCCCCGGGAAGATCGAGGAACAGTCGTAGGCGAAGTAGCGGTACACCTGCCAGTTACGGCCAAAATCTGCCGATCGCTCAATCACCATGGCTGCCGGGCGAAACGTCTGTGTACCGCGTGAGGGGTGAGATGTCATGCATGTAGACAGAACAAAGTCATATGCAACGTGGACGTAACACACTGTCTAGAACAAAGTAATATGCAACGTGGATGTAACACGCTGTTTAGAACAAAGTCATATGCAACGTGGATGCAACACGCTGTCTAGAACAAAGTCATATGCAACGTGGATGTAACACGCTGTCTAGAACAAAGTCAAATGCAACGTGGATGTAACACGCTGTCTACGGGTTTACAAATTATCCATGTCTAACCTTAAAAATCATGATAAGATGAGTGAAATGGAATTCTGCCTCCAGGTCCAGCTGGACGTAGACATCGGGCTTCCCTGAAGACACAACGAGAAGGAAACAGAGGTCAAGCTTCCGTTTGTCGCTATTGAATGTGAAATATATGAATTCAACCTGTATGAGACAGTATAGTCTGCTACCCATGTAAACCCATGAGTAATAACGGTGATAGGTCAACCAGGTTTAGGTTTCTGTCTGTCTCTTGAGTAATGGAATCTTAACAGATCTTCACATCTTGGCCGTATACGTCGTCCTTGACATGGGTAAGCCGTCCCACACATTTCCTGAGCACCAATCCTGGAGAACCACTTGAGTTGGCCCCGTTATTCACAAAGGACTGGTAAAGAAGAGTTTGTTGTTTCTTCAATAGTGAAGTATTGCCTTATTCAAGAAGCCCCCCCCCAACCCGTCCCCGTCCAGCAGGCAAATCAGTTAACTGCTACTGTATATAACTAACATAATAACCATAACACATTTCTAACTGCTAATTTGTCGACATGCCACAACATATCTCAAAGGGAAACTTCTGGAAACTTTCAAGATGAATGTTGATAAAGCTAAGCACTAATCAAATGCAAATGCAGTATGAAGTGAATAGCAAATGTCAGGAACACAATGAAAACATTGAAAGCTCACCATATAGATAAGTAGTGAAAGGAGAACTGTTTGTGGGAACCCAGACATTTACATATCAAGCTAAGCCCCCCTCAGAAAGACTAACTACCCCTCACGGAAGACTAGCTAGCCCTCAGGAAGACTAACTACCCCTCAGGAAGACTAGCTACTCCTCAGGACGACTTGCTACACCTCAGGACGACTTGCTACTCCTCAGGAAGACTAGCTATCCCTCAGGAAGACTTGCTACTCCTCAGGAAGACTAGCTACTCATCAGGAAGACTAGCTACTCCTCAGGAAGACTAGCTACTCATCAGGAAGACTAGCTACTCCTCAGGAAGACTAGCTATCCCTCAGGAAGACTAGCTACTCCTCAGGAAGACTAGCTACTCCTCAGGAAGACTAGCTACTCCTCAGGACGACTTGCTACTCCTCAGGAAGACTAGCTACTCCTCAGGGAGATTAATTACCCCTCAGAAAGACTAGCTATCTGTCAGGAAAACTGCAGTTATCTGATGGGATCCTGGTCTGTGGAAAAAGTAAAATATCGTTGGAAATAATGGAGGTGTCAAGAATCTAGGCATGTTATGAGTAGGAGTGTGAAACTAAGAACCAAGATCTCCAACCATGAATGCAAAACTGTGAAACCATGACCTCCACTTATTATTGCAAGATTAATCTGGAAGGAAATAGAGGTAGAGGAAAGGAGAGGCGGGGCATGTTTGAGCCAAGAAGTCAGGATAGAAAGAGAAAATCAGAGGGAGAATGGGAGGAAGTGAGGGACAAACAGAAACCTGGGAACTAGGACAGGGAAACAGATTGAGAAAAGGAGCAAATAAAAGAAACAGTGAGAAATTACTTATAAATGGAAGAGGGACCTAATGAACAGTGAAACGTTTTTAACATGAGTGCTCTCGTGAGACTTGGCTAACGACGAGCAATTAGTAACCGGCACACTCCCCTAACGGAAACAGCCCACTTGTACATCCTGCCTGCTGTTGAAAAAGTCAAACAGCAAATATATGGTCCAAGCTGCTCTCCAGACCAGCGGCTGTAAGGTAACCTCTTAAACCAGCCACCCAGCTAACCCTCGGGGAGGTCCCTTAGTAAAGAGCTGTGGCTGTCACATGTGTAGCACAAACAGAGCCCTGTGTCTCGGGTCACATACTCTAATGGCCCTGCCAGAAACGCCATGGAGACTGGATGTAAAAATAGTGATCGTTTCCTGTCCCCCACCTTCAAGCGTTTTGTCTAGCCAACAGAGTGCAGTCAGAACTGAAGTGGTCCAGACTAGTCAGCGACTCAGAAATAGACCTGAAATAAGGCTTTTGTTTGCAGTGATTGGAGCTCTGTATTAACAATGAAGAAAGGGTTAGCTGGTCTGCTGATATGGTCTCTCCATCATGTACTCCCTCTGTCTCTGTGTCAGAGCTCTCTCTCTCTCTCTCTCTCTCCAGCCCCCAGTCATCCTTTGCCCTGCTCTATTCTCCTGCCAGGGTACACCCTGCTCTGTAATTATCCCATCCACACAGCTTTGGGTCTGGGTCTGATCCGGGTCTACTCCAGGCAGGGTTTCTAAGGCTACTACAGTGCAGAGTGATTCAAACGGAGGGTCATTTAATCTGATGGAGGTGAGTTCAACGCTGGGCTTTGAAGGCCTTCAGAACAGAGTTACCAGAGCCCACTGTGATGACTCACAGGGGCTTACAGAATCTCTTCATCTCCCCTCTCTCTCTCACACCCCCTTCTCTCTCTTACCCCGGCACTCTCGCAACCTCTCTCCACTTTCAACTCACTCTCTCCCTCTCTTCTCCCGAGAAAAGCGTCTAACATCTCCTCACTCTGATGAGTTCATGGCATAAGCAGCTGCACAACACGATTGTTAAGACAGAAATAGAGCTGTTTATATTAAACACTGTTTGTCATAAAGCAAAAGGTTTACAATAACTTTTTAGCAGAGACATAGTGAATGATTTTAGGCATAATGTTTTAACATGAACTCTGCAGATAAACTGAGACACGACTATGTAGACAGCCCCCCAACCCCCCTGTAATGTAAAGTTACACCGTTCACCGTTCTCAGACTGCCACCAGGACTTCTTGCGGTGTGGCTTAAAGGTGGTGATGACGTTTTCAATGCGGTGGCTGATGCTGTTATACACAGTGTCATAAGGTCGCCGGGAGTCACACAGGAAACATTTCTTCTCATCCTACAGAGGTCAGAGGTGACAGGTCAGAGTGCAAGATGAAGTTCAGGACAGGAGAGATTGTAGGTATGGGGAATGAGAGAATATCGGAGACACACACGACATTCGCACAAGCATACACACACACGCAAAAACACACACACACCGACACACACGCAAACACACACACACACACACCTGTAAATGACTGACGATACAGTAGGGCTCTTTCCTCCTGGAGCCACATGTTGATGATGCTTTCAGGCTCTTCTCACGCCCTACCAACAGGTCTCCTGTAGCCGGGTAACAGCTGCCATGGGTACAGCCGTGGGCGTGGCTTGGGTCCTGGGCGGTGGCATAGGCCAGTGCTTGAAAATAAAGAGGGGGAGAAAGTAAGTTAACAAACAAAAGGACAGGAAACAATATCACAGCTGGCAGTTATCCCAGAGCAGTGAAGATGAAAAACATTTGGTTGATAAGATACCTCTGTCATTGGAAAACAATATCCCACCCCCTTTTCCTGTCTGACAAAAACATTTCAGGACCATGAAATCAAATCAGTACAGAAATATGTACGTCAAATAAGATGTAGACACAAGTTAAATCCAGAGACCAAAAGAGAGCCTGACTAAAGCTGCTGCAGATACACAGGCACTTTAAATGATCAGGAATAACATTGTTGATCCAAACCCAGCAAGATGATGTTTCAGTGAACCCACTGGTGCCTCCTTCTGCTGGAGTCCAAATCGGTTGACCTGACGTGGCGCCCTACAGACGCTATATCCAGAAACAGACCCAAAGGTCAACTGGGAAATGGCCTACTCTAACAGCCTCGCAGAGAAGAGTGTGTGTGTGTGTGTGTGCACATACTGTATGTCTGTTTGTGAGGGTGTGTATCTGTCTTCCAGTGCACGTACACTTCATGTGACCTGTGAGATGAACCGTGTTTAGGGTGTATGAATAGAAACATTTATGACCCCTAAAAATCTGCCAAGTATTTCAGTCTAAATCCATAAATACATTTCTAGTGAAGAACTGGTAGGACGCCTACAGGGACCCTGAAGCAGATAAGCTGGGACTGGGGTCTGTCAGTCCGCATGAAGAACCAGGGACTGGGGACTGTCAGTCCGCATGGAGAACCAGGGACTGGGGTCTGTCAGTCCGCATGGAGAACCAGGGAATGGGGTCTGTCAGACCGCATGGAGAACCAGGGACTGGGGACTGTCAGTCCGCATGGAGAGCCAGGGACTGGGGTCTGTCAGTCCACATGGAGAACCAGGGAATGGGGTCTGTCAGTCCACATGGAGAGCCAACAGTCAGTATTAAATATGTTTAGTTGTGTTTTAGAACTGCTTCGGGTTGGAAGTCTCCTGGGAAAACTCCTGGGGATCATTTTAACTATCAACAAAAACAGGAGACTTGAAGACAGCTATGTTTGCCTGGCATTCAGACAAGTCTCACACTGGTGCCACTTCTAAGCACTGAACACACACACACATCACCATAATAGCCTTGGCATTTACTCAACGCGTAATATTGACTATAGCTTTGAAAATGTCCAGATTATATGCTTATACGCTCCCTCGAGTGTTTCCTATGTCAACAGTGCATTTGTGTACACGGATAATAAAGGAATAGAGCAACACATTGATTTCAGTAAGGATTCCCATGTCACCTCAACAAAGTTATCTTAATTCCATAGTAATCACATCTCATTTCCCTTTCCTGAACAGAGAGGAAACCTCAGTGTGATGTTAAGCCAACCTAGACGTTTATTACCACGCTCTAACCACACACATCTACCCTTAACAATGACCGGGCAAATCTGTAGAGAGAAATGCCATGTAAAAGCTGAAGGTGAAAACAAAGTACACATGTTAACGCAGCACACATCTCCACTCTGGGAGGTGTCGGTCATGAGGGGGTAAGGAGACGAGAGAACGATGTATGAGACAGAGTGAGAGTGGGAGAAAGCTGATGTATTAATACAAAGCCCGGATAGAGACATTTAGAGGAGCCATCCAGACACAACGTGATATCTATTTTGGTGGTTGGCACACACTCCAAGGTGGGTATAGTCTGTACTCAGAGTGTGTGTGTGTGTGTGTGTGTGGAGGGGGGGTGGGGGGTTGTCTGATATATACACTATAATTTTATGGCCTCTTCTAAACTCTTTTATCCTGTGTGTCGGTCCGTGTTAGGGAGTTTTCACAGACACTGTTTTTCCATGAGCAAAGACTGACGTATATGACATCTGTGTGCCTCTAGAACGCAACAATATTGGCAGATAAGGTTATATATATATATATATATATATATATAGTTTGTAGCTTCAGATCAAAGCACAATGTATGAGATAAAGACCCTACAGTACAGTACATTAGATGAGAAACATCCCCTTTCAGTAACCCATATCAAATTGCTTGGACTAAATGGCAAACCCATTGATACTATAAAAAGACGTGTTTGAGACAGTGAACAATGTGGTTGACCAAAGAGCATTTTGGCCATCTCATATCAGCAGCATTCTCTCTGTGTGTCTTCTTCTCTCTGTCTTTTTTCTCTTCTTCCCTATCTCATCCACCTTTCTCACTCTTTTTTCTCTCTTCTTTATCTCCTATCATTTCTCCCTCTTTCTCTCTATAATGTCTTCTTTCTCTCTTTAATCGTTTGCTTCCATTATCTTATCCCTACATGGACAGACAGGGTGGAATGCAGGCTGACAGCTGAGAGGGGGGCGTAACACAGAACCAACCAAGCCCTGCTGCAAACTTGGAATAGTTAACAAAAACTAACACTAAAACTGCACATGAAAATACATTTTGAAATAAGATATGACGGATACGTAATAAACAAAAATGTACCAGGAAATGTAATATTGGACCCAAGGATTAATTGGGAATATTGGTAAATATGTTCAGTTTTAGTTTGATTTTGTTGAAATGTAGTACTATTGATGCTAAAATTATTATGACAAGCACCAATGCATTATACAGTGAAGGTCTACAGTTTGTTTTTAAATTGAATTGTTCACGTTATAGGTCACATTAAAGGTGCAAAAAGTTCTGACATGATTTATCTTTGTCAACATTTTCACATCACAAAAATCTGGCATTTTAACAGGGGTGTGTAGACTTTTTAGATCCACTGTACATGTATATTGTTTGTGCTTCACACAGCCATTAGCCTAGTCACATACCAGGTCAAGACAGCTATGCCACCTTGGAGAGTTTGGTGAAACTACATAGGTGCTAACAATAGAAAACATCCTTCCCATTTTCATGGTCAACAGGCGGCTCCAGATTGGGTCCTTATTTCCTCTCCTGTGTCCTAGGGCTAGGCTATATTGAAATGTACTGTATATTTAGCCTACTACGCACTACACATGTTTGTTTTTGTGTAGTAATGCTTAGATCCTTCTTTTCTCAAAACAAGTGTAATGAGTTTAGACTGGAGTGCTCCCAGCATCCTCTCTGTTATGCAGTATGCCTGGCCAAGGCTAATCTCCCAGAATGCACAGGAGCACAACACAAAGAACCAGGGCTTTTATTTCCCCCCTCTCTTACTATGCCTCAAACAATGCTCTCCATCTCTCTTACCTCCCTCCCTCTCTATTTTATTCTCTCTTTCTTCCCCTCTCTCCATCTCACCCCCAGGTCTCTGGTTTCTCCTTTCTCTCCCCTCTCTTTCTCTGTCTGGGTATTGTGTACAGTAGAAACTGTCATACACTGTGCATTTCACTGCATGTGAAACCCCACTGCCTGTCCTGACCCACTCTGAAGGGATGGGATTAACCCAGCTGTGCCTGTCAGCTTTGTTACACAGCTGCCTGCCCAACACTTTTCAGGGATCTCCTAGGTAGGCTTAAGAGGAGAAGTGTTAACACAAAGAGCTCTGGTCATCGTTCCCTAAGAGTGAGTGTGAGAGAGAGAGAGAGAGAGAGAAAGAGAGAGCAGCAACGACCTGTCACTGGGTTATGTTAGGAGACAGACAGGAGGGGTTGAAACTGTTACAACCAGATGACACATTCCAGTCTGACTGGGTGACACAGACGGTCTCTGAAACCGCAGTAAACACTGAAACCAATCACCAAGACAAACACACTTTTGATGAAAGTCAGGTTGGACCTAGAAAAGGATAACGCTACTGTAAGACTTCCTTATAGCACAGTTGACGGGGACATTTCCAGCTCTCTCCGACCAGCTTGCGTGGGAATCATGATGAACCCAAATAAGAATAGCACAGCAGACAGGCACATGTCCCTGTACGGCATAGAGCACCTGACCAGAATGTGGGTGTGGCTTTGAGAAAGTTCAGATAAGTATAGTAACTGGCCCCGTCAACTAGCCTACACTGGAGCAGGAGAAAGTCAACAACGTTTTATTTTTGGACCCTCCCGCTAATTAGTTTACATTCTCTCCGTCCGTCCTCTCTCTGGTCTCTACTAATGAGCTGTCCACTGACTCCACTCCCACTTCCAAAGTCTGACTCCTTCACGGACACTCCTCTTTTCTCTCTTCCAGCGTGGAATCTTGAGAATCTCGCTGCGGATTGCGATTCCCTTCAGAACGGGAGAGCCAGCAGAACTCCTGAGTGATGATGGTTATTGTACGGATGTATTGCCACAGTCCAGAGCTGCCTTGTTACCCAGCCTACAGGGACAATAATCAACCCTGAGAACCACCTGGACCTGCTGGGCATGGAACCTTGAAGAACTTCTAACCTGGAAGAAAGTCAGACATATCCACAACAGGTGGGCATAGGAGAGGGAAGCTGGATAGTATCTGATGTCCATGATAACAACCCCAACGTCTCTGACCCTGATATCTGGAGAACCTCGGCAGCCCCTGAGCCCTGCCAACGGCTTACAGCACGTTGTGGCCCTGCCAGAGTCCCAGTCATACTCATAGCCATCAGCCATGTTGCTTAATCTGAACTCCATCGGCAAGTCAGAAACACATGTGGTGCAGATGTTGGGAGCTGCCAACCAGTCACCAGTGGCTGCTGGTTTGATTCATGTACTGATTGGTGGGCTCTGTTTGCCCTCTCACCAGCTGGAGTGAAGGAGGGAGATACGGCAAACACAGATGTGTAACCACATGAGCAAATTACTATCACTCTCACTAATGTTCCTGCTAATGGCCCCTATTCAGAGGATACTTTGGGGATTTGTCATCCTACTCCATGTGTACTTGAATTGCTGATACAATGTATTCGGCGAGCCAGTTATTCAGCTATTCAGTATGAACTGGAAGCAAATGTTCTTTCCCCTTCAACTGAACCAAGACCAACTGACTCTTCCCGTCCCTTGGGACATACAGGTATGGGTAAGGACATAGGTGAGGCAGGAGTCTGACAGATATTACATTCCTGGAATATCTCTGAAGTTATCAACGATGACAGAGAGATGGGTAATTGAGCAGAGTCACTTCCTGTTCACACCACCCACATCTACCGTACCTGTAATGTCCATCCCTGGTCACATCTCCCTGTGGGGGTTCATATCTATCAATCAGTTCCAGATGACCACCGTTTTGTCTCTTGAGTGTACCGGTGAGTATTTCTACAAGACAACATTCGGTCCATGTGATTCTACCAGTAGAGTCTATGCTGGTTTGGTCGAGGGACACTGTGAGTTGACTGACCACCTCCCCGAGGCTCCAGACCTTGAACGTCGACATTGAAACACATTATATATGTCTGGCAATTTGTGTTTGCCATGCAGTGTTTATTATGAGTCAAGTCACCCAGCACAGCCAGAAAAGGACTGGCCACCACTCAGAGCCGGGATCCTATCTAGGTTTCTTCTGAAATTTTACCAATCAGAGAGTTTTTCCTAGCCGCGTTGTATCAACTTGTTGATGCGTGCTCTATCGGGTTTAAGGCTGGGTCTTTGTAAAAGCACTTTGTGACAACTTAGTTGTAAAGAGGGAGTTATAAAATAAATGTGATTGATTTCTTGATTAAAGTGACAGGTAACTAAACAGACCAGAAGGAGTCCCACAGTCCAGGCTTTCTGCTCTCTTTTCGCCCAGTGGGTAAACCGTGAGAAAGACGCTGATTAGAGCCAATAGAGCAGGTGCTTTATGCAAAGTAAATGCTAGAAGAACAGACATAATCTGATCTGATAAAATAAAAGCCCACAGTAACAAATGACAAAATATCAAAACATTGCCCATACACGTACAATTTAGTGAATATCATTTCTCTATCCATAGATATACGTTGTTGCATTGTGTTTACACTATCGACATCAAGCACATTTATGTTGTACACATCGTCAACTTAACCTGGACAACCAGTCATAAGCAATGATATACAAGAGCCAACACACACACAGGTGACAATAGGCACAGCTGTCAATGAAGTTGAGTCATACATCAACTGCACTGGAGTCAGGTGAGACATATCTACCAACAGCATTAGGAGTCACTCACAAACTGTTAAAGTGACCTTCTGCTTTTCCTCCTCCATCGTCTGGGTGAAGAATATTCCCCACCCATAGGAGGGAAATCTAATTCACCACTCCCCTCCTCTGTCATAAAACACAAAGTGTGCCCTCACACACACACAGACACAGACACACACAGACACACACACACACAGCCAACGCTAACACACAGACACACAGTCAAAAGCATCTGTGGAAAGGAGTAAAGAAAAGTAGACAAAAAGCACACTGTAGTTCAAGGAGACTGTAAGAAAGCGTAACAGATTTTTCTCTATAAAAGAGGTGTGTACATAATCAGTCAGCACCTGTGTACAGTCTTTCAGATGTATTCACAAAAGAGCACAGTTTATTCAGCTTTTTGAAAACAATCGTTTTCTCTTATCCTCCAAACATTCTCTACACGCTAATAAAGGACTTCTGATCACCTTTGACAAACCAATGAAGCAGGAGACCTATGTGTGGGACACCTGGTAGTCTTTTCACATGCTTTGACATGGACCCCACTGTGATAAAATGAAGCATTCACCATGCCATGTCATTCCCTGACTGTCTACACGCTACAGACCCACCAACAATGAAAACCTCTAGATCAATGTTAAAGGTGAAACGGGACAGGAGCCTCGGCTACTAAATACGTATTGCTCTTATAAGTCCTGTAGCACATACATGTCAGCAACGAGAAGGAAAGTGAAACGAGAAAGGGAGAGAGAGATGAGCTGGGTTTTGTCTCGGAGACGAGCCCTTCCTTTCACCCAACGTGAACAGCAATTAACCTGGTCTAGCCCACTGGCCTGAGGGGATGTAAATGAACCCTGACCTCCTGAACCCTGACCTCCAGAGGTCACGCACAATGGCGTCAGGGCTCTAAAGAGATCAGTCTGTATGTCTGTAATGACCGGGTGCTGTGGACCACACTGCCAGATGGAAGAGCCCTCAGTCACAGGTTTAATGAACCCACGACAGGTTAGGAAGTAAAACAATAAACATCAGAACCTACGGCCGGTCTATGTGGCTTTGGACCACACGACCCAATAGACCACCAATACCACCCAATCACTGCTCGTCAACGGATCACTTCCGCAGACTTGACACTGGAAAGACAAACAGTAATTCTAACAGACAGGCTAAATGGGTGCAATAACCCATCGTCTAAAGGCTAAACTAAACCGTATAGGTCAGATTCATTATGGGTCATTTCACCGCTACAGTACCTATATTGCACTCCGGTTTGTTCACACAAACACGGACACAGTGGGGTGCCGTCCTAAGGGAGCGAGGAGTGCCTCTATTTGCGGACTCAGCTGGACTGTTTTAGGAGGACCATAAACAGAGTGTATGGTTAGCCTCCTACAGCACATCCAGAGACCTCCAACACCTCCCAGGAAGATAGGGAATTTAACACCATGTACAGTGAAGGGATCCCTAAAGAAGTGAGAGAAACCCAAAAAAGAAACATGTTTTTGGCAAGCAAATCAATCAATCAATTACATGGATTTTGTCAATCCCTTTTTACATCAGCAGTTGTCACGAAGTACTTGTACAGATATTGTATCCCCACTTTGTGACAACTTATAGCGCTTTGCGACAACTAATAGCCCTTTGTGATAACTTATAGCCCTTTGTGACAACTTATAGCCCTTTGTGACAACTTATAGCCCTTTGCGACAACGTATAGCCCTTTGTGACAACTAATAACAATCCTCTGTCCGTGTCTATGTCGCCTCCATCAGTCATCGACATGCGATTTGTGCCTTTACATTTTCCATGACATTTTCACAATACATCAACATAACTAATTGCCTACAACAGAGCTGTGGTTGGCTATATGTTACCTTAGGGAATTGTACATGTTATCAAGCTACTCACCACATATTAACATCACCAATGACGCGTGCATGGTTATATGTGCATCAGCCTCCTTTCAATTGTAGATTCAGCCTGAAAAACCTTGCATAGAAATAGCTTATTAAGAATTATTGCGTTACAATTGATTCCTAATAGCGATGTTTTAATAAAGTAAAAAAATACTTATATTTGAATTTAAAGAATAATAGTTTTTTTAAAGAACAAACACATGACTAACTGTAACGGCATTTGTATAATGTATAGTTGTCAGGATGGAGGATTTGCAGTAATAACATGTTTCGTCTGTACATAACTAATTCAGAGATATGGAAAATATACTTACACTCGTATAACACGTTGTTTTCCCTGTATTTTAAATCAACCCAAATTCATTCGAGTCCCCCGGTATTATTTGGAGCGGAGTTATCCGTGTAGTTTGAAGCCTGACCACCACTCTGAAAACTTGGGTCCTGAGTCCCGTCCGTCTGAAACTCCGCAGCGGAGTCGCGTTTATAGGAATGGAGCCTGGAGCGCATCTGGACCCTGGAGCGCATCAGGACCCTGGAGCGCATCTGGACCCTGAAGCGCATCTGGACCCCGGAGCGCATCTGGACCCTGAAGCGCATCTGGACCCTGGAGCGCATCTGGACCCTGGATCATCTGGTTTCTGGATCATCTGGACCCTGAAGCATCTAGACCCTGGAGCATCTGGACCCTAGCTGGAGCATCTGGTCTCTGGAGCTTCTGGACCCTAGCTGGAGCATCTGGTCTCTGGAGCTTCTGGGCCCTGAAGCATCTGGACCCTGAAGCATCTAGACCCTGGATCATCTGGCGGATCAAGCGCTCCTCTTCACCTGTGCCTGGTTGCGCAGGTTTATTGGAGTATAATAACATATAAACTGAAATATCCCCGTTAAACGGCTCATTAGGCTCCTCGTTGTGGTTATGGGAAATTAAACTAATTGTGGAGCTCTCACGCAGCTGAGCTGTTTATATCCAGTTATACGGTTCCATGGCTTTTATTTATTCATATTATTTACTGTACATTCACAATTTAGTCGTTTATCTGATGCTCTATGCTTTACGAAAACTTTAATGAAAATAATTAAAAGTAAGATAATTCATCCAATACAGTTGTTACTGTTACTGTACACTTAAATTACAGTAGACAGCTGATGTTCAATGCACCCTTGAAAACGTTGGCGCAAGTCGTTTTTTCTAATAGAGTAAAATCCACCACCGGTTTTCGAAAGACCCTTGTGTTTGTGAAGAGAATAGATGCGCGTGTTCGATACAGGAATGCGCGCACGGGAGAACACGGATTAAGTTCCCTTTGATTGGTTTAGCGCACAGTATGCTGCGCACAGACACAGCAGATATGCTACCATCACTAACCGTGCTTCATAACAGGTGGTTGTATTTGTATTCTCTCAGAAGCCCTACACAAAATAAGATTTCTTTAGCACAATTTTTTTTGATTTTGTATCAATATGGTTTCTAATTTTCCAATGCATGTACCAAAGACAATGTATTCCTAAGAAGATACACGTGCTTGTCTCTGGAATCTATACATTATTTACTTGTGCCTATATTAACATGTCAATCTCTGTGGAAGTGGTCATTCTCTATGGTTTACCTAATAAACCTGGGCCACTATGTTATCAAAAAGCCAACTGTGCCAGTTATTGTATGATTAGTCCTGTTTTTACCCCCACACCACATAGCTTTCTCTCTCTCTCTCTTGTTTTCTCTCATGCAGAAACTCTCTTTATTTGTCTCCCTTTACAAGCAAAATGCCATGCTTCTGGAGAGAGGATAATCCTGAAGGGATGACCTTCCAGCCTGACTGATCAGAAGACTCGCGTAGGGATAATAATTACTCACACATGCTGTTAAGGAGCAGACACGCACACAAATGAGAAACCTCAACGCATTCTCAGAACAAAACAATGAATAAGTCACATTTAATTCTGCAGCGCCCCCCAGTGGTGTACATGATGTAACATGCGTTTGCAATTGAAACAAGAAAAACTGATTTTTTTGAGGTGACTAACATAGATGTTGTCTTCAGTATGACTAAAACATAGCACCAAATGGATATTTATTTTTCACAGATGTGTGTGTCAATTATACATCAAGAGAGCAGACATTTAGAATGATTTATGTTTTTTTTTAATGTAATGTGGGACAATACAATCGTTTTTTCCCTTGAAGACCATATTTGGTAAAAACAAGAAGAGCAGTGGTTTCCAGCATGGTATCCTCCCGTAAATGTGTCTTTTGTCTAGTGAATTTCTTATGGTGCACTCATGAATACAGATGTTAGTAGGGTCAAGAGATGCGTGCAGATCCTTAGCTGGTGCCTTCTGGTTCATTGTCACCTCTTTACATGCTGCTCATGTTTAACCCTCGTGTTCAAAGGCAGCATGTAAACGTACACGTTTGTGTGTGTTCTTCGTTAAATCAACTCGTGTTAATATACTGTCATATATAGGTGAAGGTCTTTTAAGAGCAATGTTTGCAGGTAATTCACAGAATCCACAAATGTTGTCTCACAACTGTATCTTGGAGCACATATCACCGATGACTATTCCTTTGTGATGTTAAAGACATGCGAAATAAACTGGTGCAAATTATGTCAAAACCATAAAAATACAGTGACAGGTTATTACTATAATAGAAGAAAATGAGCATGGTCATATTTGAGAGGATTTAAATTATTGCATTATACATCATAGTGCATCATACTACTATGTACTATTTGTAGATCTTTAGGTCAGCTGCTACCAATTTACCCATAGCAGATTGTTGTTTTAGATTCTCTCAAATACTTAAATAACGCACTCACTTCGTCAAAGTTTTCTGTGGGAGTTAAAGTTTTGTTTGGCACATTCCCAGCCTCAGGAGCTTCCCTAGTCCTGATGAAATACAGCAGTACCACATGACCCAGTGGATTCTACCACTCAATAGCAGCTCATGTATTTAAAACATATTTATTGAAAATTGTACAGAGGAAGAAACGACAGGATAAAGCACCAGAGGTATATATTTATTAATCCAGCTTTCATCCCCTACATTGTGTAATACCCGTTATCAGTTACAGTTGCTGTATGTTTGCACCTGCTTTCGTATTGCTTCCCGTGCGTCTGTGACATTCTTCTCCAGCTCCCCAAGTTCTGTTCGCTGGTTCTGCATTCTCTGCTCGTTATTACGGAACTTTCTCTCAAGTTCTGGAATGAAAAAACGGAGAACAGAGTAAAAAGAACACTCCAGTGTGATTGGTGAAACAGTGTTTCAGATACAAACATGGACCTATGATGATTCCTTATTAATCCACTACTGTTTAGCAGAGTACAAGACCTGGTCAAATATATGGCCTGTTCTCCATAGACACCATGCTGATAACCTACTCTGAGTCAATTTGATCATCTGTTAGGTTCAGTAGTACAGTACATACTCCGTAGTGATTTGATCATCTGTTAGGTTCAGTAGTACAGTACATACTCCGTAGTGATTTGATCATCTGTTAGGTTCAGTAGTACAGTACATACTCCGTAGTGATTTGATCATCTGTTAGGTTCAGTAGTACAGTACATACTCCGTAGTGATTTGATCATCTGTTAGGTTCAGTAGTACAGTACATACTCCGTAGTGATTTGATCATCTGTTAGGTTCAGTAGTACAGTACATACTCCGTAGTGATTCTATGCCCTTGGTGGCCTTAGTGAGCAGGTCTTCAGCCTCCTTCTTGATCTCGTTGGCCTTCTGGTTAATACTGTTCAGGCCTCCCGAGTCTCCACCCAAAGAGTCCACCATCATCTGCAGCTCCTTGTACCGACCCTCTGTCTCATTCAGCTTCTGGTGACAAGAAGCAGTCACATTGACAAGTCAACATAAAGGATAACAACCAGACCGAACAACCAGACACAGTGATTATCAAGTCATCATGATGGACAACAGACACAACAACCAGACACAACAAATAATATGTAAACATGAAGGACAACAACCAGACACAACGAATAATAAGTAAACATGAAGGACAACAACCAGACACAACGAATAATAAGTAAACATGAAGGACAACCACCAGACACAACAACCAGACACAACGAATAATAAGTAAACATAAACGACAACAACCAGACACAACAACCAGACACAGTGATTATCTCATCAACATGATGGACAAGAACCAGACACAACAGCCAGACACACGCACCCACACCTTCACCCACCCACGCGCGCACACACACACCTCTTCTAGCCCTAATGCTTCATGAGTGGCATTTTGGGCCTGGTTCTTAGCATCTTGGGCCATCTCCCTATTCAGATCTGTCTTGCTCTTTAGTGTGTCTATTCCGCTGGACAGGTTGGCCAGTCGCATCATAGCATCCATCTGTTTGTCCTCCACATCCTGAAGCTTCTCTTCCACCTGCAGGGGGACAGGACAAGGTGCGCAAAAAAAGAAAATGTAAAAATGTATAAAAACAAAAACACACACTGTAAAGTAGTTGTGGAGTAAATTGTACCGTGGCAGTGGCGTTTTGGGTGCTGTTCAGGTTATCTAGGGCCTGGTTCAGGGCGATGGTTGCATTCTCAATGGCCTTCTCAGAGGCCTCCAAAGCCTGCTGAGTCGTGTTAGCTGTGTCCTTCACTCGTTCTGCTCGTGTCCTGCAAACACAGACACATCATATATGGGACCTGGAGGTCTGCTGTGCGTCCATCCATGTGTAAATGTGCATATCCCATTCTGCCTCGGCCTTACTTTGCTTCCTTGGCCCTGTTGAGCAGCTCGTTGGCCTGGCTGAGTTGCTTGGCAGTGTTGTTGAAGACCCCCTCTATCTCTGTCAGGTTGTTGATGCTGTCTTTTATCTGCTGGACCACGCTGGCTAAGGTGGTCCTGTTGACAGGAAGGGATATGGACAGCACCTGCAGGGCCACCTTCTCAATGCTTTCTGGGTCAGCGCCCTCTTCTGTACAGGCGGAAAAAAAGCATTACAATTTCACTTCATAACACCAACAAAACACATAAAAGTCGTTGTTCTCTGAATGTGAGTGGCGTCATACAAACCGGTCAGGAAGTCTTTGATCTTCTTAATGAATTCCTTGAGTTTTTTATTCGAGTTTTCAAAGGAGTCCTTCTTCTTCTGGGCTTTATCCAAGGTGTCCATGGCTTTATTTTTCACATCCTGGGTCAGCATAGCAATGTCCCGGAGCTGGGATTAAACAACGAAGCATTACTAAAAAAGAAACGTCTCGTGCAACTCGATAACAAAACATGGAACACCTACACACCACACACAAACATATAATACAAATCAAACTTTGAGGGAACACGAAGGGCATGTTTTATTCTGTGATTAAGCCACCATTGACGCAGATGTGAGGAATAGACCGCCAGAGACAGTTTGGGAGTCGTACCTTCTTGGCCATGCGCTGGAGATCGTCACTGGCAGCCGTTAGGTTGTTCATGACATCATTGGCGTATTTCAGCCCCTTTAGGGAGGCGCTCACAGTCCCGTTGCACCCCTCTCCCCCGCAGACCCGCTGGCCCTCGTCGTCACGGCAACCGGCCCCCCCACATGGACTGTCGTGACACGTGCCGTTGGAGCTTGAATTGGAGCTCCCACCACATACCTGTAAAAACCAACATGTAGATGGGGTTCGGTCCCGACAGGGGGAGTGCGATAGTCTTTAGTATTCCCATATGATAACAGCAAACATCTAATAATAAATAAAGTCCACAAATTTAACAATCACAATTGAAGTACAGAATACAGTACATAGTACATACGTAGTAAGCAATGTTACAGCAGCCTACTGAAAATGCTGATAGTGGCTAAAACAACAAAACAACAAAGGTTTGTTGTACATTTCGTAAGCCTATATATGTTCGCTCAGAGGGAAGCAATGCAAAGTCATTACAGACCCATTATATTATACCATACAGACCCACTATATTATACCATACAGACCCACTATATTATACCATACAGACCCACTATATTATACCATACAGACTCACTTTATTATACCATACAGACCCACTATATTATACCATACAGACCCACTATATTGTACCATACAGACCCACTATATTGTACCATAAAGACCCATTATATTATCCCATACAGACCCACTATATTGTACCATACAGACCCATTATATTATACCATACAGACCCATTATATTATACCATACAGACCCATTATATTATACCATACAGACCCACTATATTATACCATACAGACCCATTATATTATACCATACAGACTCACTTTATTATACCATACAGACCCACTATATTATACCATACAGACCCATTATATTATACCATACAGACCCACTATATTATACCATACAGACCCATTATATTATACCATACAGACCCATTATATTATACCATACAGACCCATTATATTATACCATACAGACCCACTATATTATACCATACAGACCCACTATATTATACCATACAGACCCACTATATTATACCATACAGACTCACTTTATTATACCATACAGACCCACTATATTATACCATACAGACCCACTATATTATACCATACAGACCCACTATATTATACCATACAGACCCACTATATTATACCATACAGACCCACTATATTATACCATACAGACCCATTATATTATACCATACAGACCCATTATATTATACCATACAGACCCACTATATTATACCATACAGACCCACTATATTATACCATACAGACCCACTATATTATACCATACAGACCCACTATATTATACCATACAGACCCATTATATTATACCATACAGACCCATTATATTATACCATACAGACCCACTATATTATACCATACAGACTCACTTTATTATACCATACAGACCCACTATATTATACCATACAGACCCATTATATTATACCATACAGACCCACTATATTATACCATACAGACCCACTATATTATACCATACAGACCCACTATATTATACCATACAGACTCACTTTATTATACCATACAGACCCACTATATTATACCATACAGACCCATTATATTATACCATACAGACCCACTATATTATACCATACAGACCCATTATATTATACCATACAGACCCATTATATTATACCATACAGACCCACTATATTATACCATACAGACCCACTATATTATACCATACAGACCCACTATATTATACCATACAGACTCACTTTATTATACCATACAGACCCACTATATTATACCATACAGACCCATTATATTATACCATACAGACCCACTATATTATACCATACAGACCCACTATATTATACCATACAGACTCACTTTATTATACCATACAGACCCACTATATTATACCATACAGACCCATTATATTATACCATACAGACCCACTATATTATACCATACAGACCCATTATATTATACCATACAGACCCATTATATTATACCATACAGACCCACTATATTATACCATACAGACCCACTATATTGTACCATAAAGACCCATTATATTATCCCATACAGACCCACTATATTGTACCATACAGACCCATTATATTATACCATACAGACCCATTATATTATACCATACAGACCCATTATATTATACCGTACAGACCCACTATATTATACCATACAGACCCACTATATTATACCATACAGACCCACTATATTGTACCATACAGACCCATTATATTATACCATACAGACCCATTATATTATACCATACAGACCCACTATATTATACCATACAGACCCATTATATTATACCATACAGACCCATTATTTTATACCATACAGACCCACTATATTGTACCATAAAGACCCACTATATTATACCATACAGACCCACTATATTATACCGTACAGACCCACTATATTATACCATACAGACCCATTATATTATACCATACAGACCCACTATATTATACCATACAGACCCATTATATTATACCATACAGACCCATTATATTATACCATACAGACCCATTATTTTATACCATACAGACCCACTATATTGTACCATAAAGACCCACTATATTATACCATACAGACCCACTATATTGTACCATACAGACCCATTATATTATACCATACAGACCCATTATATTATACCATACAGACCCACTATATTATACCATACAGACCCATTATATTATACCATACAGACCCATTATATTATACCATACAGACCCATTATTTTATACCATACAGACCCACTATATTGTACCATAAAGACCCATTATATTACACCATAAAGACCCATTATATTATACCATACAGACCCACTATATTATACCATACAGACCCACTATATAATGTCTTACAGGCCCTAGTTACCGCCTTATTGAAGAGTTTACCTTGTGACTCAGGTGGTGAACTGTCTTGTCCACATCCAGAATATTGTCCTCCAGCTCTGACAGTGATTTCTTCTGGGCTGCCACCGTGCGCAGGAACTTGTCCTGCCTCTTGCTCAGCAGGTCCTCGGTTTGTGCTCGTGTTGCTTTAGACTCCTCTACAGGGCTGAAGGGACCGGACACTGAGGCGTCGCACTTCTGCTGTGCCTTTTGGGACTCATTGTAGTACTTCTTTACAAGGTCAAACTGATCTGTGATAGAGACAAAGAACAGGCCGCTAAACTACTGAAATAAGATATGTATATGTCAGTGCCAGTGTACCAGTGTACCAGTGTGTCAGTGTGCCAGTGTGTCAGTGTACCAGTGTGTCAGTACATACATGTGTATTCATAGACTACAAAGTGTAAAGATTATGTATGTGTCAGTGCCAGTGTGTCGGTGTGTCAGTGTGTCAGTGTGCCAGTGTGTCAGTGTGTCAGGGTGCCAGTGTGTCAATGTGCTAGTGTGTCAGTGTGCCAGTGTGCCAGTACATACATGCGTGTTCATATACATATACGTACGGACATCCTGTTACTGTACATGCACGACTGTTAATGTATCTGAGAAAGATGATGTCCAGGAAGTGGTGCTACCTTGGAACCCAGAGTTGTTCTCCAGTTCCCTCCAAAGTTGCTCAAGTGTATTGTTCAGGTCCCTGAGTTCCTTCTCCATCTGGGTCAGGTTCCTACTTAGTACCTCGTCCTGTACCTCTATCCCATTCAGCTCCCGGGCCACGCCCATCAGACGTCCATCGGTCAGAGCTATCTCCGCTCTGCAGAGCCACATAGTCATGTAAGCCATACATATTCCCATAACAGCGTGCTTCACACATGATTCGGGTTCAAAGATGTTTGATTGGTTAACTGAAATCGAAGTAACTGAATCAGAAGACGTTCACACAGCCTGTCAACAGGGGATAAACGCATCATAGTATGACTGCCCACCTCAGGCAGAAGACATTCTGTCATCGGTGGATTACAATACATGAGGTCAATACGCACTTATTGTCCGGTACCAACAGTCAACAGTGCCTTGTAATGCTGGTACCTGAGGTCATCAATAGACTGGCCAATCAGCTGGTGTATTCTGTCCCGGTCTCCATCTTGGATCAGGTCCAGTATGTCAGCCAGTTTAACCTCCAGCTCGTGGATGCGGGTGTCCTCCATCCCAGGGATCTCCTCGCCCTCTATGATCCTTTGAACCTCCTTGCGGATGCGGTCCAGCTTTTGGCGGATCGAGCACACAGCCTGGTCCCACAGCTCGAAGCAGGGGTGGCACGGGACACATTTAGGGAAGACCCCACTGAAACCACGGTCACACTGGTCACACTGGCGCCCTGATGCTCCCTGTCTGCACTCGCAGCGACCTGTCACGCGGTCACACTGAGCTGTGTTCGAGCCCAGAGGGTGACAGTTACACTCTGGTGGAAAGAGTGAGGAAACAGAGGACAGACGTTAGAGCGAGACACATATGAAGACATATTGCTGATAGCCGTAAAGGATGGTGAATATGAAGGTGGACATGATCAAATATAAAGAGTTAAACATAACACTGTGATATTCATTAATTCAATCAAGTACCTTTACACTGAATGTGTGGTTCTCCCCAGTGGAACTGCTGACACTCCGTGCACTGCCTTCCCCCAAAGCCTTGTCTACATTGACACTGTCCACTAAACTACAGACAGACAGGCATACAGGCAGACAGGCATACATACAGACAGACAGGCATACAGACAGGCATTCAGGCAGACAGATAGGCATACAGGCAGACAGACAGGCATACAGACAGACAGGCAGACTGTCAGGGCTCATCATAGTAACTCCATGACACTGACACAGTGAGATATGTACAACTGCCTTTCACTTATCCTGGTCCTACCATGTTGCAGTGGGGCCCTGTGGCGTGCTGATGGTGGCACCCACACCTCTCACACCCTGTGTCCGTTCCGTAGTTCCAGTGTTCTGGGGCACATTGGTCGCAGTTGTTCCCCACCACGTTGTCGCGACAGGCGCATGCTCCCGTCTGTTTGTCACAGTGACAGTGACCGTCACTGCAGGAGGACTGTTTCGTACCGGCTGTTACACACGTGCAACCTGCAGGTGGAGATACATATGTCAGACACAACACACACCGCCTGACAGATGGATATACACACATCAGGCAGAACACACACAACCTGACAGATGGATATAAACACACAACACACACCGCCTGACAGATGGATATACACACACAACACACACCACCTGACAGATGGATGTACACACACAACAGACACAACACACACCACCTGACAGATGGATATACACACACAACAGACACAACACACACCACCTGACAGATGGATATACACACACAACAGACACAACACACACCACCTGACAGATGGATGTACACACACAACAGACACAACACACACCACCTGACAGATGGATATACACACACATCAGGCAGAACACACACCACCTGACAGATGGATATACACACACAACACACACCGCCTGACAGATGGATATACACACACAACACACACCACCTGACAGATGGATGTACACACACAACAGACACAACACACACCACCTGACAGATGGATATACACACACAACAGACACAACACACACCACCTGACATATATGTATATACACACATAACAGACACAACACACACCACCTGACATATATATATATACACACATAACAGACACAACACACACCACCTGACATATATATATATATACACACACACCACCTGACAGATGGATACACACACACAACACACACCACCAGACAGATGGATATACACACACAACAGACACAACACACACCACCTGACATATATGTATATACACACACAACAGACACAACACACACCACCTGACATATATATATATACACACATGACACAACACACACCACCTGACAGATGGATATACACACACAACAGACACAACACACACCACCTGACATATATATATATATACCCACATAACAGACACAACACACACCACCTGACATATATATATATATATATATATATATATACACACATAACAGACACAACACACACCACCTGACATATATATATATATATATATATATACACACATAACAGACACAACACACACCACCTGACATATATATATATATATATATATATACACATAACAGACACAACACACACCACCTGACATATATATATATATACACACACACCACCTGACAGATGGATATACACACACATAACAGACACAACACACACCACCTGACATATATATATACACACACATAACAGACACAACACACACCACCTGACATATATATATATACACACACATAACAGACACAACACACACCACCTGACATATATATATATATATATATATACCCACATAACAGACACAACACACACCACCTGACATATATATATATATATACACACACACCACCTGACATATATATATATATACCCACATAACAGACACAACACACACCACCTGACATATATATATATATATACACACACACCACCTGACATATATATATATATATACCCACATAACAGACACAACACACACCACCTGACATATATATATATATATATACACACACACCACCTGACATATATATATATACACACACAACAGACACAACACACACCACCTGACATATATATATATACCCACATAACAGACACAACACACACCACCTGACATATATATATATATACACACACACCACCTGACAGATGGATACACACGGCGCACTGATCGTTGTTCTTCCAAAATACATTGGTGTCTCTCAGACAGGTTCGGTCATAACAATGCAATGGCAGAACTGATTCAACTGACTGTATTATTTTATCAACTCACGTCTGCAATCCTGAACCAGAGCGTTACCGTAGTAACCATGTTTACAGTTGGAGCAGGTGGAGCCGTCCGTGTTGTACAGGCACCTCAGGCATTGGCCTGTCCTCGGGTCACATGACCCGGGGTCCTCTGTGTCGATGTTGCCACTGCACTGGCAGGGTCGGCACTGCCCGCCTGGCTGCTCAGGGTTGCCATAGTAACCGGGGGCACAGTTGTTACAGCGACTGCCTAGAGTGAGGAAGGGGTTGGTAAAAGGTTGCAGTGTGATATGATATAGTGGAGAGGATTGAATTAGTTGGTAGGGACACCTTAAATAATAGTAAACAGTTTA
This sequence comes from Dallia pectoralis, assembly GCA_029465975.1. NCBI lineage: Eukaryota > Metazoa > Chordata > Actinopteri > Esociformes > Umbridae > Dallia > Dallia pectoralis. The sequence goes on along the minus strand of CM055728.1, from coordinate 16,637,924 downwards.
GTAATTAATAAATATGGCATTAAACAAAACTGAGGGAAGTTAAATACTTTAAGTAAAAATAGATAGTTGTAAAAAAAAAGTTGTATGCAAGCAACCTGGTTCTGAATGCTATTAGAGTTTTAAGTAGGCTTTAATGCTGTGGAGGAGTAGCGTGATGGAAGAAAAGAAGAACACTTGGTACTCCTACTGTGCCAGCCCTAGTAACTACAGATGTATTTATAGTGAATTGAATTGTATAATTCAGACTGACCTTTATAGCCCTGGTTACAGTTGCACAGTATTTGATTGGTTAGGCTGTCAGCTTCACAGGAGTCTCCATTCCAGTGTCCACTTCCTGGATACCCAGGGCAAGGACACGGTCGACAATGATCTCCAGACCCCAAAACTGGATTTCCGAAATAACCCTTCACACACCTGGGCAAAGTGGAACAGAAGGTTAGAGTAAAAACTGTATTTCACCCAAAACTGTTTGACTTCTAAATCAAAATTACTACTAATACTACTGCCTGGACTATTACTGATGCAATAACTATGTGATCCAACCACACCAGCAGGTTGTCTCCCTGCTCACCTGTCACATAGGTGTCCATCCGTGTTGTCTCTGCAGGCCTGGCACTCCCCGGTCTCTGAGTGGCAGTTGTCCGCATGTCCATTACACTCACACTGCCTGCAGCTGGGGAAGCCCCACTGGCCAGGTTGGCAGTCAGAGCACTGGCGCCCGCTGGCCCCCTGTCTGCATGGGCACTGCCCTGTCCCCGGGTCACACTGGTGGCCCACAGAGCCCTGGGAATGGCAGTCACATGCTGAGCAGAGAGGGAAGGGGGAAGAGACAGAAAAGGAGAAGGGAGAGAATTAGGGTTAAAGGTGTTGGTGTCACTCACCAGTACAGCCATACTGTCTAATGGAGACATGATGACTGGCTGAGAGGTGTTGGTGTCACTCACCAGTACAGCCATACTGGCCAAAGCCGTAAGTGCCAGGTGCACACTGGTCACACCGTCGTCCAATCACGTTGGGTTTACAGCGGCACTGACCTCCGACCCTGTCACACTCAGCACTCAGAGACCCCTGAGGGTCGCACTGACATTCTGTGAAAACAACGAGAATGAAGTGAATAAATGCTTGGATTGTTCTTAATACCCAGTGTTGACGAGGCATTGATAAGACACTCTTCCTCCTCTGATTTTGGACTCCTCTGGAGTTGTACTAACGCAGGGCTCCGTCATGGAGGATGGATGAGATGCTGCAGATCAGCTTGGTACACATCTCGGCTAGCATGGGCATGGGCGTGACCATGAAGGAGTCCAGGCACATGTAGCGAACCATCTCATTACGGTGCTCCTCGGCCGCGGGGTCGTTACCCTGGAAACCAGGCAGCTCTGTGTAGATCGGGGTCAGCACCAGCTGGCAGAGAGTAATGCAAGGCATTAGGGAGTGACAAGAACTGGAGTTTAGTGAGTAATTGTGTTTTACTGCAAGACCACTAGGTGGCGGTATTTGTCCAATGACTAATACCACATAGATGTTGTTTCATTAAAAAACAATAAAGGTCACTATTGCTTTCAGATTTGAATGATTTACGGTCCAGTCATTTGGAGTTCTGACTCGGTTCAGTTAGTTGACGGACTCACCGAATCGACAAGTATAAAAGCAGTCAGGTGTCTCTGGGACACTCCGTGGCGCTGGAATCGGATAGCCACAACATAACGGTTACTAGGCTCAAAGCAAAAAGGTCTGGGCATCTTGACATACCTGTAAGGTCACACAAAAAGAAGGTCTGATAAAAGACGCCCACGTGACACTGTTATTTTCAGAGGAGCAGTATAGCTGCATGACCCTATAAAGTTTGAGGAAAGGAGAAGTCGACCTAGCGATGCCTCCCGATGACTTAAGGAGATCTATAGTCTCCATACCCAACTTAATCAAGGTGAACCAAAAAACAACTCGTTTATCACAGATGTTTGAGTTCATGAAGACCTCTCGCTCTTTCTACTGTCAGTTATATATAGGCCGGCCACTGTCTGCCAGATGCCTTCACTTGTACGTCTTCTCTGCCATGGCAACCAGTCAGATTTCTGACTCGCTGTCTGCGTTTCGGGTCATTCTGCTAATTGGTTCTGCCTGAGGCACCGTTCACAGTGCAGAACAGTCAGGAGAGCAGCGCTCCAATGAGCTAGTCAGATTTGTTCTGGACCCACCAGGAACTCTTCATTCACACTTAGCTAATTCTGACAGAAGTTTCCTAAACACTTACAGCTACGTTAGTTGACCAGGAGAAAAATGGCTCACTACAGATCATAAAAAAGAGGGGTGCATATCTTTAATGTGTGTTTGGTGAAGAAAACCAAGAATTGAGCTGGGTTGTCTCCTGGGTTCATGTTTACACAAATATAGTGGACAACAAGCTTTATTTCAGGATGAAAACAGCACATCTGGAACAGACAGGATGGGAACACAACTAGAACGACAGCACATCCTTCCCACTCACAGCTATATCTAGTACCTGTAAGAGTGTCATTAGTTAGGTATCCAGGGAAAAAAGCCATACATTTACAGGTAATATTTTCTCACTTAAAATAAATTCCCACGTTATCTTTCGGGAAGCCTTTATATTGCTCATCTACAATGCCAAGGAGGTGCCCAGCTCTAGAAATATGAAGCAACCTCAATGAACCTACTGGAACTGGCTTTCACAATGTCTGTGTGTTTTCACCGTATTTTAATCGCTTTGACTTAACATTAACAGAAAATGTTAGGATCCACTGAGTGTTAGGAATTATAACCATGGAAATATCTGCAGGTTAAACATAAGAAACCACACACACACATATACACATACACACATGCTGACTGTACACACAGACACACATACACACATGCTGACTGTACACACAGACACACACACACACCTCCTGTGGTGGGGTAGGGTGACGGTGTACAGCTGTTCAGACAGACACACACAGACACACATACTGACTGTACACACACACACACACACACACACACACACACCTCCTGTGGTGGGATAGGGTGACGGTGTACAGCTGTTCAGTGGGCAGCAGGTTGCCACAGCGGAAGCTGGTCGGCAGCAACTGGGAGGAGACACTCACTATAGCCTCCCAATCCTCTGTAGACTACAGACACACACACAGGAAGGGTTTTAAAATCACAAGATTATTTACAAGGAAAAACTAATATTTTAAGGAAATCCAGGGTTAAGTTAACAATTACAATCGGTTTAATTGAGAAATATCCTGTCACAATTTCCTATGATCTTCTTTGTAGAACATATTTTTATTTTAGGATGTACTTCTTGGTGGTTTGTGAGTACCATAGAGCCTTGTCACATATATATTAGTTTCTAGCTCCAAGCATTCTTACTACAAACCTGTCTCTGTTTTGCAACAACCTTTCTAGCTCAGACCCATTCATTGTTGTAGTCTGGAGCTCTTCCGGTTTGAGCAATTTGAAATGTTGCGTTTCTGCAAATGTTGTTGTGTTTTGGGCTAATGCTGTTGTGTTCTCAGTTACTGTTGTGGTGTTGTAAGTAGTTGATTGTTTTTTTTAAATGCAGCGTTTTTAAAATTGTTTCGTTTTTGTTAATGTCATCGTTTCGTGCATTAATGCTGTTGTTTTTTTTCAACCTTTGTTTGTTTCGCTAATGTTGTTGTGTTGTGCACCCGTGGGCCACTGGAGGAGCTGTAGGCCTCCTGGTCACAGGATCTGAAAGCTGCATCACGTGCCTTCCGCGGTAGTCTGACTCTTTGTTAATCCAAAGATTCTGGTTAGACATATGATACCTCTGGCTCGTAGCGGATGATGATGTCATACTCCATGGCATAAGGGATGTTGTCTATGCTGAACACCAGTCCAGCGCCGTCTTTGACCCGGGCAAAACCGGGTCCAGTCCAGGTGACCAGGTGACCCTGAGATCTCTCCCTGTGGACAGTCCTCACATCTGGCTGGAACAGACACACATACAAACAAATACAAAGATTTGAACACCTGGCATACATGGTCTTTTGAGAAGTACTCCTGCACCCTGAGTATGAGAAACAGACCTGTTCAGACCTCCCCGACACATTATCTAGTGTTAGTGGAGGAGAGAAAAGTAAAAAGATGCTAACAAGTAGGCCTACTGTCGGATGGACATCCTGCTACCCAAAGCTCACATTAAAAGATGCTAACACGTACTGTCGGATGGACATCCTGCTACCCAAAGCCCACATTAAAAGATGCTAACACGTACTTTTGGATGGACCTCCTGCTACCCAAAGCCCACACTAAAAAGCTTCTAGTTTGTAAATTGAATGAGGACCATGTCCGTGTAGATAAAATGTTCCACTCTCCACAACGTGTAACACTGTGGTACGAGTTCTGCAACCCCTGAAGTTCTCAGAGTGTGATACGGTATGAATCTGTTTGCCCTGGTTCAATCATAAAGGTGTGTTGGTGTGAATCTGTTTGCCCCGGTTCAGGTGTGTTGGTGTGAATCTGTTTGCCCCGGTTCAGGTGTGTTGGTGTGTGGTACCGTTTGCTGCAGCTGCCGGATGCGTCTCAGTGCTGCCCTCTGTTTCTGAGTGGTGGCGATGGGTTTGTGGCGCCGGTGTCTCCTCAACTGGTTGTTGAGATGTTCCACACAGTCTACCTCTGCCTGGGGCCTGGCCTTACCCTGTTGGAGAGTTAGGGGATTTGATCAACTCATGGAACGACTGACTAGTGGAGAACGTTTCTCTGCCTGCCTTGATAGAATAATTTTTGTCGGCTGAAATAAAAGGCCATGAGAACATGAAATGGAAACGTCATTCCTGTCATTTGAATGGAAAGAGTGAGTGAGGAAAAAGAGAGAAGAGAGTGATTTTGTTTTGGAGATATTGCTGGATGTGTGGTGTGAATTACAGTGCTATGTCTGTGTGTGTGTGTGTGTGTGTGTGTGGGTGTTTGTGTGTGGCAGGCGGCACTAACTCTCTGTGACAAGCTGGCATCTCTTCTACCCTCTGATCTCCTTCCGGGTCACTTCAGCCCGGGGCCTGTGACACAGCTCTAAGCGGGGCCCGTAGCCCAGTACAGTGGCTGTCTATGAGCTACCAGGCCACTGCACACCAATACAGCCGCTATCTGTAGCTAGCTAACACACAGAACATATAGCCACCAACCCAATCGCCTGTCAGCTGATATGCATAACATAGTGACCACCATGTTTAATGTCTCCCTATGATGAGCCCAGGTGGAAAACCAGAGACCAGGAAAAACGGTTTGAAAGAGTTAAATGATGCCGTGACAACAAAAAGAAAAAGCGACCAGAAAATCCAAAATTATTAAGTTAGCTAAAAATAGAATGAAGAGAAACATGAAACAGACATGGACTGATGTGATCTCCTTATTAGCCCGGACACCACAGTATAGTAAAAATACTTAAAAAAATGTGAAACCAAACTCCTGACCCGAGATATTTCCTTCCCACCATCCTTTGTTTCTGCAGCCTATTGTACTGTACAACAGAAGCTAGCGACCTCTTCACACACCACACTGAACATTCCTGTGTCTGTTATGATGCTGGTGAAGGGATGTTGAGGCTTGCCCTGGGGAGGCTCGGAGAGAGGAGCTCTGGTATGAGATAAGCTGCCAACTGCCCCTGTAACTGGGACGGTGTCTCTCTGTTTTGGTGTGCTCTCCCAGTGACCCGTTGGTCTACCCACACACAGCCACATTCTCCTGATCTGATACCCATCTCTCTGACTCTGCCTGTATCTCCCACACACAGATAATCCCTGTTCCTCATCACAACACGACCCAGAAATAGATAACGTTCTCTATAGAGACTTACCGGGACACACACCTTTTTCAATCCACCGGGTGTCTGACCTCGAATTGGGATGAATCGATCGCAGTTTATGTTAACAGCTTGTGATAAAATAGAACATTTAGTCTAAAACCACGTCACATCTCAAACAGATAGGATGTCTGGGTCAACAGAACATTGAAATGTTGTGGGTCACACGATTTGAAGCCCAGGACAGGAGGAAACGTTCCACAGACAGACTATTCACTTCCTTACTGTCCAGACGGCACATGTTCAAGGTTGAAACATTGTGTGCTGTAACACAACTTATTCAAGATATGCTGTATGCTCACTGGAAGGTTGTGGTCACTAGATATACTGTATGCTCACTGGAAGGTTGTGGTCACTAGATATAATGTATGCTCACTGGAAGGTTGTGGTCACTAGATATAATGTATGCTCACTGGAAGGTTGTGGTCACTAGATATACTGTATGCTCACTGGGAGGTTGTGGTCACTAGATTTTCTGTATGCTCACTGGAAGGTTGTGGTCACTAGATATAATGTATGCTCACAGGGAGGTTGTGGTCACTAGATATACTGTATGGTATGCTCACAATAAGGTTGTGGTCACAGATATACTGTATGGTATGCTCACTGGAAGGTTGTGGTCACTAGATATACTGTATGGTATGCTCACAGGAAGGTTGTGGTCACTAGATATACTGTATGCTCACTGGTAGGTTGTGGTCACTAGATATACTGTATGCTCACTGGTAGGTTGTGGTCACTAGATATACTGTATGCTCACTGGTAGGTTGTGGTCACTAGATATAATGTATGCTCACAGGGAGGTTGTGGTCACTAGATATACTGTATGGTATGCTCACAATAAGGTTGTGGTCACTAGATATACTGTATGGTATGCTCACTGGAAGGTTGTGGTCACTAGATATACTGTATGGTATGCTCACAGGAAGGTTGTGGTCACTAGATATACTGTATGCTCACTGGTAGGTTGTGGTCACTAGATATACTGTATGCTCACTGGTAGGTTGTGGTCACTAGATATACTGTATGCTCACTGGTAGGTTGTGGTCACTAGATATAATGTATGCTCACAGGGAGGTTGTGGTCACTAGATATACTGTATGGTATGCTCACAATAAGGTTGTGGTCACTAGATATACTGTATGGTATGCTCACTGGAAGGTTGTGGTCACTAGATATACTGTATGCTCACTGGTAGGTTGTGGTCACTAGATATACTGTATGGTATGCTCACAATAAGGTTGTGGTCACTAGATATACTGTATGCTCACTGGTAGGTTGTGGTCACTAGATATACTGTATGCTCACTGGTAGGTTGTGGTCACTAGATATACTGTATGCTCACTGGTAGGTTGTGGTCACTAGATATACTGTATGCTCACTGGTAGGTTGTGGTCACTAGATATACTGTATGCTCACTGGTAGGTTGTGGTCACTAGATATACTGTATGGTATGCTCACAATAAGGTTGTGGTCACTAGATATACTGTATGCTCACTGGTAGGTTGTGGTCACTAGGCGAGTGTCCAACAGCATCCTCTGCCTCGTATTTGTAGTAGTCCAGCGGGGCACAGAAGTACCCAGGTTGCACGTCAGAACACTGTCGACCAATCAGGTGCCTCCTACATTCACACTGGCCGTTCTCAACCATACACCTGCAAAGAGACAGTCACATTACAGGCGGTCTTATTCGACCAATCACCAGTCTACAGAACTAAATCGAAAACACACAGCTCGTTAATCAAGGTGTCGGCCGAACAACATACAGTCAGAAGAGCAAACGGTCCAGTAACGTCAAACGCACCTGTTGTTGTACGATCCACCGAAGTCACAGTTACAGACTCTGCAGCCTGCTAGGTCATTACTGAGGCCCCAGTACTCCGGCTAGAGGACAGGACACAGGAGTCAGAGAGGCCTCGTGTGTGAGGCTGGCCAGCAGTGAGCAGGAGGATCAGGGTCTTACCAGACACTGGTTGCAGTAGCGACCGGTCACATATCTCTTGCAGGAGCAGTCTCCACTGATCTGGTCACACGGAGCTCCCAGCATGATGATGCCACGAGGGTCACAGTTACACGCTGATGAGATAAATGCACAGGAAATACACAGTCTGAGAGAACACACACACACACACACTCATAACACACACACATTCATAACACACACACACACACAAACACATAACACACACACTCATAACACACACACATTCATAACACACACACACACACACATAACACACACACTCATAACACACACACATTCATAACACACACACACACACACACAACACACACACACACTCACAACACACACACACTCACTTACATCACACACACAAACACACTCACAACACACACACACACACACTCATAACACACACACTCATAACACACACACAACACTCATAACACACACACACACAAACTTTCATAACACACACACACACACTCACAACACACACATTCATAACACACACACTCACTCACTCACATCACACACACACACTCATTCATATCACACACTCACAACACACACGCACACACACTCACAACACACACATTCATAACACACACACACACTCACTCACTCACTCACTCACTCACATCACACACACACACTCATTCATATCACACACTCACAACACACACGCACACACACTCACACACAGACTAAATCCTCACGTTGGCAGCCCTGGGGGTCGTTCTGGCTCAGACCGTAGAAGCCCTCCTTGCAGTAGTCACAGCGGGTGCCCCTGACGTTGGGCTTACAACGACACTGACCGCCAATCATGCCCATATCTAGATCTGTGTGGCTGTCACACACTCCACCCTCCATAGAGCCCACTGGGTCACAGTCACAGGCTGAAACAGATAGACAGACCGAGTGACAATAGTGAGATACACAGACAGAGGAACAGACAGACCGAGTGACAATAGTGATATTCTCTGCCTGTACTCACCCACACAGACCCCTGGATCTCTGCCTGTACTCACCCACACAGACCCCTGGATCTCTGCCTGTACTCACCCACACAGACCCCTGGATCTCTGCCTGTACTCACCCACACAGACCCCTGGATCTCTGCCTGTACTCACCCACACAGACCCCTGGATCTCTGATGTCTCTGCTGGGGTCCTGGTAATAGAAGGGTTTACACATCTCACAGTTGCGTCCCATGGTGTTGTGGAGACAGTCGTCACACACTCCGCCGCTTGTGTTGCCGGTGGCCAGGTACACGGCCATGTCAAAATGACACTCACTGGAGTGACCGTTACAGTTGCATTCTGGGTAAAGAATCAGTATGGTTAGATTGATTTAATCGATTCTTCCCACTATAGGTGAGTGTGATCTGTTACAGGTACAGGAGAGTGTGATGTGTTACAGGTACAGGTGAGTGTGCTCTGTTACAGGTACAGGTGAGTGTGTTCTGTTACAAGTAAAGGTGAGTGTGATCAGTAACAGGTACAGGTGAGTGTGTTCTGTTACAGGTACAGGTGAGTGTGTTGTGTTACAGGTACAGGTGAGTGTGTTGTGTTACAGGTACAGGTGAGTGTGTTCTGTTACAGGTACAGGTGAGTGTGTTCTGTTACAGGTACAGGTGAGTGTGATGTGTTACAGGTACAGGTGAGTGTGATGTGTTACAGGTACAGGTGAGTGTGTTCTGTTACAGGTACAGGTGAGTGTGTTCTGTTACAGTTACATGTGAGTGTGATCTGTTACAGGTACAGGTGAGTGTGATCTCTTACAGGTACAGGTGAGTGTGTTCTGTTACAGGTACAGGTGAGTTTGTTCTGTTACAGGTACAGGTGAGTGTGTTGTGTTACAGGTACAGGTGAGTGTGTTCTGTTACAGGTACAGGTGAGTGTGATGTGTAACAGGTACAGGTGAGTGTGTTCTGTTACAGGTACAGGTGAGTGTGTTCTGTTACAGTTACATGTGAGTGTGATCTGTTACAGGTACAGGTGAGTGTGATCTGTTAAAGGTACAGCCGAGTGTGTTGTGTTACAGGTATAGGTGAGTGTGTTGTGTTACAGGTACAGGTGAGTGTGTTCTGTTACAGGTACAGGTGAGTGTGTTCTGTTACAGGTACAGGTGAGTATGTTCTGTTACAGGTACAGGTGAGTGTGTTCTGTTACAGGTGCAGGTAAGCGCGTGCAGTTTTACCTCTACATGTGTGGGGGTTGTCAGTCTGGGCTGGGCTCCAGGGCATGTCCTTGTGGAATTGTATGCAGCGCTCACAGTTCAACCCCTCAGTGTTATGTTTACACACACATCGCCCATGTATCTGACCGACCACAACACAGAAAGAAAGAGCTGCTATTGAATCTGGGACATTTCTCACAATCATCTAGTTGAAACTACTAGTCCGGGTGTGACGTTGTTCTAGCTAGTCTAGGACTGTCCAAGCCTCTGGAGTCGGTCACTATCTTTCAAGGCCTCTCCTTAGCTTCTTCTCCCCTCTTTCTGTTCAATAATTCCTTATCAAGTGTTCTGCTGATTAAGCTTTTTGTTTTGTGTAATGCTAGCCGACTTTGTAACGTGACCATGAAATGCGCTACAGAAATCGAAAACGCAAATAATTATTTGTATTTCATGGTCCTTTGACTAAGGGTTCCCAACCCCCCCGCACCACATCAGACACAAACTGAGGTGTAAAGGGACAGGTATGTGCCCGTCCTACCCACCATGCCATTGCCTCTGGCTTCAACCCCGGGCACAGGGGTGCACTCTGAGGCGTGTCCGTAGCAGAAACAGCTGCCTCTCACCACCAGCTCATACAAGGCGTAGTAATACTTCTCCAGCACGTCCGAGCGCCGGTCCAGCAGGTTGTCTCCCAGAGTGTGCAGCTTGGTGAAGTTGATACGCAGGTTGGTGATCCGTAGGAGCTCTGACGAACAACAGGCGGACATGCGTCGTTATGGTAACTCATGGACCCCGATAGGATCGGTTGTATTGTGTTGTGTGGTTGAGTGTTTGTCTCACCCTGAATCTCCAGGCTGTATGGGTCTTTTACATGTATGGCAGGGTCCAGTACTTTATAAATAACCTGAAAGGAAAAGAAAGTGTCACCTCGCAGCTCACAGCTCAGACAACAGATACAAAGGTCTTCATCTAACAAAGGAAATTCCATTATTGCCCCTGACTGGCTTCACCTCTCCTTCCGTCGAGGGCTCGATGTCAGAATATCTCTCCTCACAGATGACATCATTGATCTGGTGGAGGGCGTGGAAGGGAACGCCTGGGAATGTCTTGGTGCAGTTGTAGGCAAAAAAGCGGTACGGTCTCCAGGAGTGACCAAAATCAGACGAACGCTCTATCAACATGGCAGCCGGACGGAATGTCTACAGGAAGACAGGGAACAGGAAGAGTACTGTTATGTGACCTTATGTGACATGTTTGTTGTATGGTGAATGTGTATGCATTTTATTTGGATTTATGTCTCTTGGATATTTCCCAACACATTCACACACAGACCACACACGGACCACACACAGACCACAACAGACCACACACGGACCACACACGGACCACACACGGACCACACACAGACCAAACACAGACCACACATCCTCTCACCTTAAACTTCATGATGAGATGAGTGAAATGAAACTCTGCCTCCAGATTGAGTCTGATACTGACGCCCTCCTCTCCTGTAGGGAACACATCACACCCAACACAATTAGATATTATTACAGTTGAGACACACACACACACACACACACACACACACACACACACACACACCATTGACGGACTGCCACCAGGTGAAGTCATCATTGCGGTCTGTCAGCTGGATGACATTCTCCACACGGTGACTGTGTCTGTGGTACGGGTTGTAAGGATGCCGAGAGTCACACGAAAAACACTTGTCTGAATCCTACAGGGAAGGAAAAACAGTGGTGCGATGAAACCATGTCAATTGTATGTGTGATACATTAACACCACAAACACCTGTTCAATAATATACAACGTTGGAGAGTGTGGAAGGTGATGGGCAAAGGGTGGTGAGGGTTGGAGGGTGTGGAAGGTGAGGGGTGTGGAAGGTGAGGGGTGGAGAGTGTGGAAGGTGAAAGTGTGGAGGGTGAGGAGTGGAGAGTGTGGAAGGTGAGGGGTGGAGAGTGTGGAAGGTGAGGGGTGGAGAGTGTGGAGGGTGAGGGGTGGAGAGTGTGGAGGGTGAGGGGTGGAGAGTGTGGAAGGTGAGGGGTGGAGAGTGTGGAAGGTGAGGGGTGGAGAGTGTGGAAGGTGAGGGGTGGAGAGTGTGGAAGGTGATGGGCAGAGGGTGGTGAGGTTGGAGGGTGTGGAGGGTGAGGGGTGTGAAAGGTGAGGGTTGGAGGGTGTGGAGGGTGAGGGGTGGAGAGTGAGGAAGGTGAGGGGTGGAGAGTGTGGAAGGTGATGGGCAGAGGGTGGTGAGGTTGGAGGGTGTGGAGGGTGAGGGGTGTGAAAGGTGAGGGTTGGAGGGTGTGGAAGGTGAGGGGTGTGGAAGGTGAGGGGTGGAGAGTGTGGAAGGTGAGGGGTGGAGAGTGTGGAAGGTGAAAGTGTGGAGGGTGAGGAGTGGAGAGTGTGGAAGGTGAGGGGTGGAGAGTGTGGAAGGTGAGGGGTGGAGAGTGTGGAGGGTGAGGGGTGGAGAGTGTGGAAGGTGAGGGGTGGAGAGTGTGGAAGGTGATGGGCAGAGGGTGGTGAGGTTGGAGGGTGAGGGGTGTGAAAGGTGAGGGTTGGAGGGTGTGGAGGGTGAGGGGTGGAGAGTGAGGAAGGTGAGGGGTGGAGAGTGTGGAGGGAGAGAGGTGGAGAGTGTGGAGGGTGGTGAGGGTTGGAGGGTGTGGAAGGTGAGGGGTGGAGATTTGAAGGGGGAGGGGTGTGGAAGGTGAGGCAACACAGGTTTCTCAACTACTGTGGTTTGTTGGCAATTGGAGATGAAGACTCCCACCACAGGTCTGTGGAAATCCATGGTGAAGCATAACTGTGTTTAACGTGTTGGGGAATGTATCCCGGCAACGCCTGCTATTACCACTAAATCACATTCACCCCCCCATGCTGGTCCAGGTCTTATACAGGCATGTTCTGTCCACACTGTAGACACCAACACCTTCTACAGGTCCTCCATCACCAAAAAATGCTTAACACTGATTTTCCTCCTATTAGTCAAGCTTAAAGGATACTCAAATAAGAACCAGGGCTCTTCACCGATCTAATACATCGAGTTCACTGATCTGAGTCGACACAGGAAGCTTGTGGCTTCTGAATGTCAAACCCTATTGGCTCTTCAGTTGCCCCCATCCTGGACCCAGTGGGAGCTGAGTTGGTAGTTTTACTTCCATGAGATGTCAGCCAAATGTCTTCTCACACTTTTTGTGCATATGCCTCTGACACAATGAAAAAAGATTAAATGACCGATGTCAGGAAATGCTGTGTGTGCTGATGAAGTCCTGCCAGAGTGATTTGATTGACAGATCCCACCTGCAGTGTTGTGCCTGAACGCGTTCATTGAACGATAGTTCATGAACGCGTTCATATTTTGGGCGAACGTGAACTGAACGTACTGCTTTACTGGCTGATGAACGTTCCTGTGAACTCGTTCATTCTGGTGTCTTTGAACCGCACGTTCTCTTAGTTTACCCTCGTTTAATATGATGCCAGATTTCTATAGTGCCTTCCTTGCGCAAACCTGGCAACAACAGATATTAATATGTATCGGAAAAAACACCCAATCTGGCAACATCAGCCACCAGTGTCGCACCGCCGCGTCATCATTAAAATAAAAACCAAAAGTATCTATGAGCGACAAAGGAGCAAGGAGGCGTCGAATTGTACTTTTAATTAGTTTTATGACAAGGTCGGTGAGGATGGGCAAAATCAGACGTTTTTGTGCAAAACTTTGCCCGCCGGGTTTTAAACATAAAATCCGCACATCAATATCATCCAAAGCAAACCTGAAACGGCATATTAAATTAAAGTACAATCAACGACAAAAACCAAAGACAGATCCGCGACCCAATCAACCCAGATCCCGATAACTGCCTACAGTAGCGGCTCCGTTGTCATCTCCCAGCCGCAGCTGGACAACCTGTTGGTGCAGTATATTGGACAACCTGTTGGTGCAGTATATTGTCGGAGACCTGCAGCCTCTGGTTTTCAATATAAACATGTTGTCAAATTATTTCAGTGATTGCCTCAGCTCACAATTGCTTTAATAGATATTACTATGATAATTTTTGCCATGATAATCATGTTAACATTTCTTGTTCTTCATGTCTGTGGTTCTATATGCTATATGGGCTCTGGCAATAATATGAAAAAAAAGAACTATAAATGAACTAGTTCAAAATTGGAACTATGAACTATGAACTGAACTAGTTCATTTTAAAATGTGTGAACTGAACTTTGAACTAGTTCATGTAGAAAGTGACACTGCCCACCTGCATCTGAGATATGTGGAGGTGTCACCATGTCCCGCCCTGCGGTCAAAACCATTTCACAGACAACGTCTGTCAATCACATCATCCTGTGGTGGGACATATAATGGGCTCTCAAGCTTCAGCTCCAGGTGTGTATGTGTGTGTGTGTGTGTGTGTGTGTGTGTGTGTGTGTGTGTGTGTGTGTGTGTGTGTGTGTGGCGGTCTCACCTGCAGGTGGCTGACTATGCAATAGTGTTCCGGCCCGTGAAGACCACAGGTGGAGGTGGCGGTCAGGTTAATGGCTCGACCAATCAGCAGGTTGCCTGTTGCCGGGTAACAGCTGCCCTCCATGCAGCCATGGGGACTTGAGGGGATCTGCTGTCCCACCACACTAAGAGCTGTGGAGAACAGAGGAAAACAGCACAACATACCCCAACATTAGCTACAGAATCTCCTCAGGTGAATTGAAAGGTTCAATATTACACATATAGGATTGAGATAATTAAAATGACAGTACAGAAAACAGGTGACACTACAGCATTCTAGCTTAGTCTGTGAAGAATATTGAGGTTATAAATGTGTGACTGGGTTTGTCTTTTCATTAAGAGACTAGTGATCACTGCGTTGGCATCAGGCTAGACCAGATACATTTCTGCATACAGAAAATACAGAATAATAAATCACTGGGAATCATCTGTGTTTACAGACAATACTGTGCTACTTAATGGTGCGGACCCACCCCAGCTAGGAATCACTGGGAATCATCTGTGTTTACAGACAATACTGTGCTACTTAATGGTGCGGACCCACCCCAGCTAGGAATCACTGGGAATCACTGGGAATCATCTGTGTTTACAGACAATACTGTGCTACTTAATGGTGCGGACCCACCCCAGCTAGGAATCACTGGGAATCATCTGTGTTTACAGACAATACTGTGCTACTTAATGGTGCGGACCCACCCCAGCTAGGAATCACTGGGAATCACTGGGAATCATCTGTGTTTACAGACAATACTGTGCTACTTAATGGTGCGGACCCACCCCAGCTAGGAATCACTGGGAATCATCTGTGTTTACATACAATACTGTGCTACTTCACGTTGCAGTCCCACCCAAATTGGGAAAGCACTACACTGGTATCTAGGTTACTACCAGCATTGTGTAATGAAAAACAAACACCAGGTAGTAACTGAACAATGCATCAGAACATTAGTGACTAATGACAGAGACAGAAGGTAAATAAAGGTACCACATCATGTTACATAGGACCAATCTTTTTGGGCTGGAAAGCTCCTTCTGCAGCTGAAGAAGACCGATGTCTTCCCAGTGGATGTTCATCAAAAGTGCTTCAAAACTGCCATTTACACCCTGTTGTCCCTGTCACCTGGGTAACTTTACACCATGTTGTCCCTGTCACCTGGGTAACTTTACACCCTGTTGTCCCTGTCACCTGGGTAACTTTACACCATGTTGTCCCTGTCACCTGGGTAACTTTACACCCTGTTGTCCCTGTCACCCGGGTAACTTTACACCCAGTTGTCCCTGTCACCTGGGTAACTTTACACCCTGTTGTCCCTGTCACCTGGGTAACTTTAAACCCTGTTGTCCCTGTCACCTGGGTAACTTTACACCATGTTGTCCCTGTCACCTGGGTAACTTTACACCCTGTTGTCCCTGTCACCTGGGTAACTTTACACCATGTTGTCCCTGTCACCTGGGTAACTTTAAACCCTGTTGTCCCTGTCACCTGGGTAACTTTAAACCCTGTTGTCCCTGTCACCTGGGTAACTTTACACCATGTTGTCCCTGTCACCTGGGTAACTTTACACCCAGTTGTCCCTGTCACCTGGGTAACTTTAAACCCTGTTGTCCCTGTCACCTGGGTAACTTTACACCATGTTGTCCCTGTCACCTGGGTAACTTTAAACCCTGTTGTCCCTGTCACCTGGGTAACTTTAAACCCTGTTGTCCCTGTCACCTGGGTAACTTTACACCATGTTGTCCCTGTCACCTGGGTAACTTTAAACCCTGTTGTCCCTGTCACCTGGGTAACTTTAAACCCTGTTGTCCCTGTCACCCGGGTAACTTTACACCATGTTGTCCCTGTCACCTGGGTAACTTTACACCATGTTGTCCCTGTCACCTGGGTAACTTTACACCCAGTTGTCCCTGTCACCTGGGTAACTTTACACCCTGTTGTCCCTGTCACCTGGGTAACTTTAAACCCTGTTGTCCCTGTCACCTGGGTAACTTTACACCATGTTGTCCCTGTCACCTGGGTAACTTTACACCATGTTGTCCCTGTCACCTGGGTAACTTTACACCATGTTGTCCCTGTCACCTGGGTAACTTTACACTATGTTGTCCCTGTCACCTGGGTAACTTTACACCCTGTTGTCCCTGTCACCTGGGTAACTTTACACCATGTTGTCCCTGTCACCTGGGTAACTTTAAACCCTGTTGTCCCTGTCACCTGGGTAACTTTACACCCAGTTGTCCCTGTCACCTGGGTAACTTTACACCATGTTGTCCCTGTCACCTGGGTAACTTTACACCCAGTTGTCCCTGTCACCTGGGTAACTTTAAACCCTGTTGTCCCTGTCACCTGGGTAACTTTACACCATGTTGTCCCTGTCACCCGGGTAACTTTACACCATGTTGTCCCTGTCACCCGGGTAACTTTACACCATGTTGTCCCTGTCACCTGGGTAACTTTAAACCCTGTTGTCCCTGTCACCTGGGTAACTTTACACCATGTTGTCCCTGTCACCCGGGTAACTTTACACCATGTTGTCCCTGTCACCCGGGTAACTTTACACCATGTTGTCCCTGTCACCCGGGTAACTTTACACCATGTTGTCCCTGTCACCTGGGTAACTTTACACCATGTTGTCCCTGTCACCTGGGTAACTTTACACCATGTTGTCCCTGTCACCTGGGTAACTTTACACCATGTTGTCCCTGTCACCTGGGTAACTTTACACCATGTTGTCCCTGTCACCTGGGTAACTTTACACCCTGTTGTCCCTGTCACCTGGGTAACTTTACACCATGTTGTCCCTGTCACCTGGGTAACTTTACACCCAGTTGTCCCTGTCACCTGGGTAACTTTACACCCTGTTGTCCCTGTCACCTGGGTAACTTTAAACCCTGTTGTCCCTGTCACCCGGGTAACTTTACACCCTGTTGTCCCTGTCACCTGGGTAACTTTACACCCTGTTGTCCCTGTCACCTGGGTAACTTTACACCATGTTGTCCCTGTCACCTGGGTAACTTTACACCATGTTGTCCCTGTCACCTGGGTAACTTTACACCATGTTGTCCTTGTCACCCGGGTAACTTTACACCCAGTTGTCCCGGTCACCTGGGTAACTTTACACCCAGTTGTCCCTGTCACCTGGGTAACTTTACACCCAGTTGTCCCTGTCACCTGGGTAACTTTACACCATGTTGTCCCTGTCACCCGGGTAACTTTACACCCAGTTGTCCCTGTCACCTGGGTAACTTTACACTATGTTGTCCCTGTCACCTGGGTACCTTTACACCCAGTTGTCCCTGTCACCTGGGTAACTTTACACCATGTTGTCCCTGTCACCTGGGTAACTTTAAACCCTGTTGTCCCTGTCACCTGGGTAACTTTAAACCCTGTTGTCCCTGTCACCTGGGTAACTTTACACCATGTTGTCCCTGTCACCTGGGTAACTTTACACCCAGTTGTCCCTGTCACCTGGGTAACTTTAAACCCTGTTGTCCCTGTCACCTGGGTAACTTTACACCATGTTGTCCCTGTCACCTGGGTAACTTTAAACCCTGTTGTCCCTGTCACCTGGGTAACTTTAAACCCTGTTGTCCCTGTCACCTGGGTAACTTTACACCATGTTGTCCCTGTCACCTGGGTAACTTTAAACCCTGTTGTCCCTGTCACCTGGGTAACTTTACACCCTGTTGTCTTTGTTACCCCGGTAACTGGGTTTCCACCACTGTTTTCCCAAACACTATTCCACATATGATCTCCACCACTTGAACAATAACTTTCACCTCTCCTCTAATGTTGTTGTGCCTGCCTGCTCATGTAGAATCCTACGAATACGGAGTTATTTTCGGGGCTCAAGTCAAAACTGGTCTGTAAATACTTCAGCTGATAACATGATGCTCTCCCTCTGGTCCCAATCCCCCATGTTTCCAATAGATCTTATTGTAACGGTAAGCTTGACTGCCTACAGCCCGTCCAACCAATCACAACTCACGATCTCAACCTGCTAATACAAATGTCACCCATATCAACACTCAATAAATGAACACCAAAGCCCTCTCTGCTCTACGAATGTATACTTAATAATAACCTTCTCTTTCTCCTCCCAACTGAAACCTGGCAACAACCTGATGATTCTTCAATACAAACCTCATTTGAATTCAGTGCCTTCAAATCCTCCCACTCTATCACCGTTATCCTTGTTTACCGTCAGCCAAAAGCTACAGAATTATTTTTGTCTGATCTGTCTAAACTACTTATCATTGCTGTCCCACTCGCCTCGTCGACTCCTCCATGGAGATATGAATATTATGGACTAACCTAATGCAAAACTGACCTCTGACCTCACTGCTGTGTTGGACTGTTTCAATATGACTCAGCATGTCAATCTCCTCTCCCACATCAATGGATACATATTCACATTGTGTCAGTTCCGTTGGCATCAACCCGTCTCATATTTCTATCTCCATGTTCCCACTGGCTGACCATAAGTTCACGCATTTCTCTCCAATGCCATCTGCTCTGCTCATCAATGCTTGGAATCACCAAGGGAACTAGCTGCCAAATTCGAAACTGTTTTATCCGTTTTCCTTAACTCTCTGCCCACAGTCCAAACTAAACTTGTTTTCTTTTCCTCCTCCTCACTGTGGTTAACTCCTGAGCTCCATGTCCTAAAACAAATTGGCCGTCGCCCGGAGCGCTTGACCAGGAAGTCTGGGCTCACCTCCCACTCTGGGCTCACCTCCCACTCTGAGGCCTACAAACTTGACCTCTCCACCTACAGAGATGCCCTTAGGGCTTACTTCTCCAATATAATCAACTCCTCCGATTTAACCACTCGGACACTGGTTTCCAATGCCAGTAAAGAGCTCCAGCACCAAAATGCTCCTTCTCTACCACCTCCATTGAAATAGCAAACTCTTTCCTTCAGTTTTTAAGGGACGCCAACACCAAATCCATCTGCAACCCACCACTGACCCACTTCAAATACTGACTTTCTGTAATAAAATGTGAATTCATCAAGACGTTGTCAAGCTCAAAAGTGATAAAACTGAATTTCTCCTCATAGGCACCAAATCTACTCTTGCCACGGCTGGTTACCTCACCATGATCATTGATGATGCCACTCACAAACTCGACAAACCACAGTCAGGGCGTCACCATGGACTCCACCCTCTCCATCAATCAACATAGAAAAAAGACTGAGAAATCCTCAATCTTCCACCTTTGCAACAATGCCAAAGTCTGTTCCTCCCTCTCCCGTCTGGATTCTAAAAAACCTCATAGATGCAGTCATCCTCTCTCGCCTTGACTACCGCAATTCACCACGGCTTCAATTAACGCTCCCTCTGTAAGCTCCAAATGTCACCTGCACTAAATCCTTGCACCTGGTCCTCTGTGAACTTCACCCAGTCTCCCAACACATTGACTACAAGTTTCTCCTTCTGACCTATAAAGCCCTCCACCATCATTGAAAAGCACAAAATGTGTTGTGTGTATAAATATTATGTGAAATGTAATATTTACAAATATCCTGTGGACGTATGAAGCCTCGCCCTTTTGTCATGTACTGCTTGCTACCAGAAAAGCAGACACAGATTATATCACTACCTGGACACCGATATAGTAAAATATTTTACTGAAAAAGATTCCCTGAATTCCAGCAAAGCAGTAGTGAAGCATTAATGGCACTGAGGCTTAACCTGAGAGCCATAGAATACATTCAGCTAGACACAAAGCCATGTACGAGTACAGTAAGCAGGTAGGTAAAAGGCCAACCTTTGGAATGTTGATATCTCTGAACACATCCGACTCTCCCTGGTCAAACAGAACAAGCCCGTTAGAAGTGCTGTACATTTAGGGTTGGGCAGTGATTACATTTAATGAGGGTTGTGTAATTTTTAAAACTGTAGCTGTGAACACTTCTTCTTATGGATATCGTTTCTATTCAAACTAGTATAACTAAATGTTCCATTCCAAGTAAAGATAGTGTAATTCTGAGTATTTTGACAATAAAAAGCGCAACAATTCCCTAATTCTCATTTACAAGTTCCATGTCATAGTCATAGTAACTGGTTTTTGTTGCACATAAAGAATCTGTTGTCATCCTGCTTGAACTTGTTTTAAGATTATCATTGAGACTGTTACATTTGACACCTGTTTTAAGTTAAATTACTTTTTAAGTTAAGATAATACTTTTTGAATCACCTTAATACACATTTTGCAGTGATCATAGGCTAGTGCATTCTGCTGAAAATTATCTAAAAATATAATAATCTTTTACACTAGTCACTTTCACACTTGATTGGCGTAATCAACCTATCATCAAGTCTGTAATATGAATCAGGTGTGTGTATCACGCTTCCCAGTGGGCTAGGAGAGTGTTGGTTAGTAGTTTCAGTCACAGCAGGTTTACTCCGGGGTTTATTTGAAGCATCACGGCTGTTGGGATTTGGTGATTATGTGTGTTTAAAAGTCACTGTATTTGGTATTACATTTGTTGGTTAATATTATTTCACAAAGTAGTATTGAGGTGAGTGTGAGTTTAAAGAAGATTGCTGTGGGTTTGTATGTATTTTAGAAGATGCTATATATGTGCACTATTATTTAATTCTAACAGTTTCGCCGTTCTCGGTTTGTTTTATGTTGGATAAAATAAACGTGTTTTTGAACGGATTAACCAGTCTCTGCACATGGCTATTATGTACTACACCTCCCGAAAACGTGACTGTGTGAGTTAATCTAAACGTGCACCCCTTGGGGTCCCCAGTACCAAGATTGGGAAACACTAGCGTACCGGTCAATCCAGTAAAAACACTGTTAGGGTTAGTGTTTAACTCTGTTACCGCATTCCTTTCTTCAAAAGTGCATCTCAAACTACTTTTTATACCCACTAGAAAGAAACTAGAAACCAAACTTTGTGGTTTTGATCTCTCCATTCTTGTTTTCTTCACTTGTGGAATGTATAATACAGATACCAAGAGAAGAATACATAACAGGCTTTTATCTCATTCCTGACAACATGTGAGAAATTGTTGCTCCTGTATTGAGTTCCAGTACTAATGTGACGCACTGTGCAAACAGTAAATAGGATTCTCTGTTTCAAAAGCGTTGTTGAAACCAGCTGGTTTCCCCTATTCTGATTAGGGCTTCGGTCAAGCACACGTCTGCATGCCATTGAGCGGCGTTCGAAAACACACTCATGTCAATGAAGGCGGACTGGGGTACAAACACACACACACACACACACACAGCTTCTGTATGAGGTGCTCTGGTAGGAATGCAGGTAAACAGTTAGGAAATGTTAATCATTAAGAAAAGCATTCCAGGTGTCAAAGTGTCTGAAATGGACAGTTCCACACACTACGGCTCCGCCTAACAACAACCTGTGTGGATGTGTGGAGTGCCCGTCCACGCAAACTCCTCAATATGGAACTGGGTGAGGCCGGGGGGTCGGGAGGACAGTCGGAGGGTCAGCAACAGCAGACAAGTTGACAGGGGTGGAGAGGATGACAACATCTGCATGACTTAGTTTTACTAGTTTCTACCGGGAGTCAAGCGTTCACCCACACACACACTGCCTGACACTTTCTCTGCCACTGGACTGTAGTGCTACGCAATGAACCCATTGTCAGTCTGAACAGCTGGACCCGACCAGGACAGGCCCTGTTGCCTCGACTTGTTCTAAGACTGCTGGCTGCATGCGAGGATGATCTCTGTTTAGGCCGGTCTATGGTGAGTTTGCTGCCCTGATAACTCTTACATGGACACTAACACAGTGGTAATACCCAGATTTATGTCTGCAGGTGAGTGAGAGGAAAATGCTCATATCCCAGAATTGCCGGTAGCCCACACTTGGTGCCAGTGCCACCAGGGAAGGAGAGAGAGAGAGGGTTTAGGAAAATCACAAGACCCGGTAATCCGTCTTTACCGGGATTAGAGCTGTGTCCCTGGGAAAGAAATGATGATGCCTAGGGCTAAAAGGAGAGGTGAACGTCTGTCTGCCTCCTAGACTGAGCTACTGGCAGACACACAGACACACAGACACACAAATGCAGACACACAGACACACAAACAGACAGACAGATGCAGACAGACAGATGCAGACAGACAGATGCAGACACACAGACACACAAACAGAGAGACACACAAACAGACATATGCAGACAGACAGAAGCAGACAGACAAACAGGTGCAGACAGACAGATGCAGACAGACAGAAGCAGACAGACAAACAGGTGCAGACAGACAGATGCAGACAGACAGATGCAGACAGACAGAAGCAGACAGACAGATGCAAACACACAGATGCAAACACACAGACACACAAACAGAGAGACACACAAACAGACAGACACACAAACAGACATATGCAGACAGACAGATGCAGACAGACAGAAGCAGACAGACAAACAGGTGCAGAGAGACAGATGCAGACAGACAGATGCAAAGAGACAGATGCAGACAGACAGATGCAGAGAGACAGACAGATGCAGACAGACAGATGCAGAGAGACAGACAGATGCAGACAGACAGATGCAGACAGATGCAGACACACAGATGCAGACAGACAGATGCAGAGAGACAGACAGATGCAGACAGACAGATGCAGACAGACAGATGCAGACAGATGCAGACACACAGATGCAGACAGATAGATGCAGACAGACAGACGCAGGCAGACAGATGCAGACAGACAGACGCAGACAGACAGATGCAGACAGACAGATGCAGACAGACAGATGCAGACAGATGCAGACAGACAGATGCAGACAGACAGACGCAGACAGACAGATGCAGACAGACAGACGCAGACAGACAGATGCAGACCGACAGATGCAGACAGACAGATGCAGACCGACAGATGCAGACAGACAGATGCAGACAGACAGATGCAGACACACAGATGCAGACAGATGCAGACAGACAGATGCAGACAGACAGATGCAGACAGACAGATGCAGACAGACAGATGCAGACAGACAGATGCAGACCGACAGATGCAGACCGACAGATGCAGACAGACAGATGCAGACAGGCAGATGCAGACACACAGATGCAGACAGATGCAGACAGATGCAGACAG
The DNA here is from genome assembly GCA_029465975.1 of Dallia pectoralis. Lineage (NCBI taxonomy): Eukaryota > Metazoa > Chordata > Actinopteri > Esociformes > Umbridae > Dallia > Dallia pectoralis. The sequence continues at coordinate 16,614,357 of CM055728.1, read as the reverse complement.
ACAGATGCAGACAGACAGATGCAGACAGATGCAGACAGACAGATGCAGACAGATGCAGACACACAGATGCAGACAGACAGATGCAGACAGACAGACGCAGACAGACAGACGCAGACAGACATGAGCAGCGGAACACATCTCATGTCACACTGACTGTGTGTGGGCCTCATTCTGTCATAACACACCTCAGTCACCAATTAACCCTGCCCAGACCCATTCTGACAATCATTCTGACTAAAGCCGCTGTGTGTAACCTGCTATTTGCCAAACATTCCAGAAATATGTCAGATTCCTTTGGATTTAAATAACACAGTAGCTTGCTATTTACCTTGCGAAATAATGATTAGAGAGATGTTAGAAATAATCATTCTGAGCATCAAAGGATACAGTGCCTCGTTCTGGCATCATACATTGTGGTGACGGAACCCTGTCATTCAAACAGACTCCACAGATTCCATTACAGAGACATATATAACAGTTCTGTCATTCAAACAGACTCCACAGATTCCATTACAGAGACATATATAACACTTCTGTCATTCTCAGGCTCCAGTTTGTTGTGTTTGATCAGAGACGTCACGTTCCAGAACATCTGGGTGCTGTATAGCACTTATCTCAACCATTACTGACACCAAGGGTGAAGCTGGAAGTGCAAAACTGTACACAACTGTGCCTGCATCAGATCTTGCCTCAACAGCACTCTGAGGAGTCTCTCCTTTTGTGGTATATAAGATTGATGATGGATCAGAGGCAAGTCAGCAGTCTACAGGAGAAAGAAACCAACGCAGTAAAGCAGAGACAAATCCCCTCTCTGAGTTAAACTCAACCTGCCGTGTTACTGCATGAGATACAGAAAACACACATAGCATGTGGTTTAAAGCCAAGATTATGGTAAAGAAGAAAATGTCATATAATGATCATGTATCAAGAATTAAAGACTGTGAGAAACACAAAAGGCGTAAAGAGAAGAAGAGAGATGGAGAGAGAGCATTATCTGTAAGTTGGTAACACACTGTAGTAAAACAACAACATAAATGCCATCATTGAAGATGAGAGAGGAAGTTGACAGTCTTTCTCAAAGCGTATCATATATAGGAACTTCAACACAGACAGTTTACTACTACAGATAAATAATGCTGCAGTGGGAACAAACGTAATTCTTCTCTGGATTCTTATTTTTCAAAATGTAATTTCAAATTATGAAATAATTACGAACTTCATGTGCCTTTATGAACTAAAATATACAACCAGAAAACTAAGGATCCTACTTCTGCATTATCATCTGATGAACAGTGACATACTCCAGTGACCTACTCCAGTGACCTAATCCAGTGACATACTCCAGTGAACTAATCCAGTGACCTAATCCAGTGACATACTCCAGTGACTAACTTCAGTGACATAATCCAGTGACATACTCCAGTGACTAACTCCAGTGACATACTCCAGTGACCTACTCCAGTGAACTACTCCAGTGACATACTCCAGTGACCTAATCCAGTGACCTAATCCAGTGACATACTCCAGTGACATACTCCAGTGACTAACTTCAGTGACATAATCCAGTGACATACTCCAGCGACTAACTCCAGTGACATACTCCAGTGACTAACTCCAGTGACATAATCCAGTGACATAATCCAGTGACATACTCCAGTGACCTACTCCAGTGACCTACTCCAGTGCCCTACTCCAGTGACATACTCCAGTGACATACTCCAGTGACATACTCCAGTGACATACTCCAGTGACATTCTCCAGTGATATACTCTAGTGACCTACTCCAGTGACCTACTCCAGTGACATACTCCAGTGACATACTCCAGTGACCTACTCCAGTGACCTACTCCAGTGACCTACTCCAGTGACCTACTCCAGTGACCTACTCCAGTGACATACTCCAGTGACATACTCCAGTGACATACTCCAGTGACATACTCCAGTGACATACTCCAGTGACATTCTCCAGTGATATACTCTAGTGACATACTGCAAGGGGTCTGGATGAAGAACATCCTCACTGGGGAAGAGGAGCACATCAATGCTCCTGGCAAGTATACTGTCACGAATGGTGAGCTGTGTTGTCACAAGGGGTTTAGGGGAGAGCCCTTCAGTGTATCATGTTGATTAGGAGCACAGCAAATACAACCAGAACAGTGTTGCCACAATCTTTGATGAGACAGTGAGAACCCCATCAACCACATACTGGCCTGCCTGCACTGGCTCCCTGTCTGAATGCAGATTGAAATGAAACCTTCTCACCACTGACTTTCCAGATTTTTCATTGACATGTCCCTCCATATCTTGAATAAACCATATCCCCTCATAACCCCATCTGCAGTTCACCCTGTCCTGTTCCTCCACGCCTCCGGAGCCAAGCTTTGCTTCTTGAGAGGGTTTCCAGCTTGACCAGCCTTAGCCATTAAGAGGTTCTACTGTTATCTAATTTGTATGATTTAAATGTTTTTAGTTTTATACATAATAAAAAGTACTTTGAATAAATTATTGTTAAAATTACAACGGATATAAGCACTAGAGCCTCTGGAATCTAGGCTCACATTCTTACAGCCTGGAATTGTGCAATGTTTTTTTCACCGTGTAAGTTCAATTTGTACTCATCCAACATTAATAGGACAGACCTGCGACTGTATAGCATGCTTGTATAGTCAGTGACCCATAACATATATGAGGAACCTTGGCAGTCCTCTCGCTGCGTCCACACACTATTGGCAATGATCCAGTGCTCATATTGCACCTGCCAATCTCCCTCGACCCATTCTTTTCAATATTGACTCTAATAAGATGTTCTAATTGTCACAGCTTTGCTATGCATGTTGCTATGCTCCCTCCGTAATCCGTGTTATCTGGAACCCATTGACTGACCTCCCCTGTCTTGCTTTGTCTTTCCGGCCTTGATGTTTAGGAGGCATAAATGAGGTAAATTAATAAAAACCCTTCTAACATTATTTTCCAGCATTCTCCAGACACCAGGGCTGAACTGTCGGATATAGTTCTAATTTATCAACGCCTGTAGGAGAATTCAAAAAAGGCCAGACGAGCCAGAGCGAAGGACGAGGAGATTCGATAGAAAAGAGAGTGTAAGGAGCAGATAAAGAAATGAATATAATGGACTGGGACCCAGGGTGATATGAGAAACAGACAGCTAACACAAACTGTGATTTACAGAGGCCTGTGAAGATGTTACGCACAGTAGAGAAGAAAGGCCTCAACACAACTGCTGTCTGTGGTTCATAAGCTGATCAAATGCTCAATAGGGAGAAACATGTATCATTGCGTTCAAGGTTAAAAGCTCATTCAGAGTGGCAAACAACTACGAGACTGTTGTGGTTCTGGATGGGGTGGTGACAGGAGACTGTGGTCTCCACCTGGTCTAAGGTTTCCTGTGTCTGTTTTGAAGAGAATAGAAAGCCCTGGCCTAAACACACCAGACTATTAATTGCACCTCTTTACAGAGAGGGTGATTGCATGTGTGATGATGGTCACAGAAATAGTGTGAATGTGGACAATAGAAATGACAGGAGAAAGAAAGGAGAGTGGCGACTTTCTGTTTACAGGACCAACAATAAGGCCGACAGGGCACACATAGAAAAATACACAGAACATACACAGGGCACGCATAGAAAATACACAGAACATACACAGGGCACGCATAGAAAATACACAGAACATACACAGGGCACGCATAGAAAATACACAGAACATACACAGGGCACGCATAGAAAAATACACAGAACATACACAGGGCACGCATAGAAAATACAGAAAACATACACAGGGCACACATAGAAAATACACAGAACATGCACAGGGCACGCATAGAAAATACAGAGAACATACACAGGGCACACATAGAAAAATACACAGAACATACACAGGGCACGCATAGAAAATACACAGAACATACACAGGGCACACATAGAAAAATACACAGAACATACACAGGGCACGCATAGAAAATACAGAAAACATACACAGGGCACACATAGAAAATACACAGAACATGCACAGGGCACGCATAGAAAATACAGAGAACATACACAGGGCACACATAGAAAAATACACAGAACATACACAGGGCACGCATAGAAAATACAGAGAACATACACAGGGCACGCATAGAAAATACACAGAACATACACAGGGCACGCATAGAAAATACAGAGAACATACACAGGGCACGCATAGAAAATACACAGAACATACACAGGGCACGCATAGAAAATACACAGAACATACACAGGGTACGCATAGAAAAATACACAGAACATACACAGGGCACACATAGAAAAATACACAGAACATACACAGGGCACGCATAGAAAATACAGAGAACATACAGAGAACATACACAGGGCACGCATAGAAAATACACAGAACATACACAGGGCACACATAGAAAATACACAGAACATACACAGGGCACACATAGAAAATACACAGAACATACACAGAACATACACAGAACATACACAGGGCACGCATAGAAAATACACAGAACATACACAGGGCACACATAGAACATACACAGAACATACACAGGGCACACATAGAAAAATACACAGAACATACACAGGGCACACATAGAAAATACACAGAACATACACAGGGCACACATAGAAAATACACAGAACATACACAGGGCACACATAGAAAATACACAGAACATACACAGGGCACGCATAGAAAATACACAGAACATACACAGGGCACGCATAGAAAATACACAGAACATACACAGGGTACGCATAGAAAAATACACAGAACATACACAGGGCACACATAGAAAATACACAGAACATACACAGGGCACACATAGAAAATACACAGAACATACACAGAACATACACAGGGCACGCATAGAAAATACACAGAACATACACAGGGCACACATAGAAAATACACAGAACATACACAGAACATACACAGAACATACACAGGGCACGCATAGAAAATACACAGAACCTACACAGGGCACACATAGAACATACACAGAACATACACAGGGCACACATAGAAAAATACACAGAACATACACAGGGCACACATAGAAAATACACAGAACATACACAGGGCACACATAGAAAATACACAGAACATACACAGGGCACACATAGAAAATACACAGAACATACACAGGGCACGCATAGAAAATACATAGAACATACACAGAACATACACAGGGCACACATAGAAAAATACACAGAACATACACAGGGCACGCATAGAAAAATACACAGAACATACACAGGGCACGCATAGAAAATACAGAGAACATACACAGGGCACGCATAGAAAATACACAGAACATACACAGAACATACACAGGGCACGCATAAAAAATACAGAGAACATACACAGGGCACACAAAGAAAATACAGAGAACATTCACAGGGCACACATAGAAAATACACAGAACATACACAGGGCACACATAGAAAATACACAGAACATACACAGAACATACACAGGGCACGCATAGAAAATACACAGAACATACACAGGGCACACATAGAAAATACACAGAACATACACAGGGCACACATAGAAAATACACAGAACATACACAGAACATACACAGGGCATACATAGAAAATACACAGAACATACACAGGGCACACATAGAAAAATACACAGAACATACACACTCACCCAACACAAAGATGCCTAGAAATGCAGCCATTGTGGATAATTGTACACCTTAGAAGACCATGTGGAAGGCTGAAACACAGAGAAAGATAATAAGTAACATGACAAAACAATTAGTTCATTTAGATGTGAGACATCAATTAACATTTTTTCTGATGGCCTGATCATATACAGTATCTCACAAAAGTGAGTACACGCCGCATATTTTTTGATTATATCTGATTATATCTTTTCATGTGACAACACTAAAGACAGCTTGTATAACAGTGCACATTTTCTGTCCTCTCAAAATAACTCAACACACAGCCATTAATGTCTAAACCGCTGGCAACAAAGGTGAGTACACCCCTAACTGAAAATGTCCAAAGGTGTCATTTCTTCTGTGTTGTTACATATATAATCAAATATTCACAAAGATTTGAGGGGTGTACTCACTTTTGTGAGATACCATACATCAAGATCCATTAGGAAAATGTGCTGTTGACCCCAAACGAATGGACTCAAATCAAGTGAAGGTGTGTCAAGGTATTAGGAGTCAGAGAGGAGACTGTGGTCTGGTCACACTGTGGACAGAAATGAGCTTCCACAAACACAGATCAAAATGAGTCTGACAATGTTGCCTAGAGATTCATGTGTGAGAACACAGATGACCAACATCCAATGGTGTTAATCTTTAAGAAATCAATGCTGTAGTAGAATAGTTAAACATCTAACCAGGTAACAGTAACACATCTTTACACACTCAACCATATCTTTCTCCTACTATGTTTTGTTATGCTGCATGATAACGACTGTATTGATACTAATCAAAATAATGACTGTATTGAGACTAATCAGGAAAAATGCTTTATAAACCAACAAGTTATGTGGGCTGGGTCCGTGTGGCTGGGTGGATGGCTAGCTGGTGAGTCCCTCTGTAGGAATGAACTGGGGCCCCTCAGTGCAGCCACTCGACCCTGCTGAAGGACTGGGCTGTAGCACATTGTCACTACCACTGTTTCCCACAGATATAAAACACCCGCATGAGAACAGTTTACCTAACAAAGTATATTTAACACAGCTGAGAGTTTACCACAGAAACAAGACAACATGACACAGCAATCGGCCGTTGTAGCAGAGGAGGCACTTATTTACCACAGAAACACAATGCAGCATCTTACAGTCTAACAAGTTCACAATTCCCAAAAACATCGGAATAACGCAATTATCAGACATCTGTTTAAGAAAAGTGAGTACAAGCATTATATTATATTACTAAAATAGTCAAACCAAACGGTTCGCCGCAGCACAGATGTTCTTTCAAAAAGAGAAGTTTTTCAACCTGTTCGGACAATCAATTAGAGGCAACATCTGTTAGGTCCAGCTATTGTTCGTGATTTATCTAGACAGACTAGCATGAACACTAATACTCACCAGCTCTACTGACATGCAGTCTCCTCTGTGGTGAGAATCTTTCTGCAGGGTGATTCAGTTCTAGTGTTAGTGTGTGTGTGTGTGTGTGTGTGTGTGTGCATGTGTGCACGTGTATGCGGTGCTGTGCCAGAGTACCAGTGTGTGTGTGTGTGTATATCCAGTGAGTGTAAAAAAAACTTGTAAGCACAACTGGCTGTGGCGATGTAAAAACAGCCAGAAAAAGCACAGCCAATCGGATGGTTTTACGGTTGCCCCCGTCTCTCCCTGGCTTCGTCACCGGGGCAGCCGGGTGAATGAACAGCAATTCTTATTCAAATTCAACTGTCACTCTGTGAGCCACTATGTGAAAGGGGAAAATGGTCTCTAGGCAGGCGGAATGCATTGCCCCATACTTTTGGGGAGGGGCTTGGACAGGATTGAGTGAAGGAGAGAGAGAGGGTGGGTGGGGGGTGCAAGGACACCCCATCCCTGCCACCAGACGGACGACACGGACCGGACCTCCGGTCCAGGGGCAAACAACCTGCTGAGTTTGAGGCCAGAAAATAAGGCATCTTCTATTGCAGACATACCTGCCAAAAAAAGAAGATGGTGTCTTGATGTTTCCAAACCTGCTATGTTGTGCTGTCAATAGTGTCCCATAATGTACTCTGAAGGACAGTAAACCTGGGTTTCAATAGTCAACAATGACCGACTCTGGAGGACAGTAAACCTGGGTTTCAATAGTCAACCATGACCGACTCTGGAGGAAAGTAAACCTGGGTTTCAATAGTCAACCATGTCCGACTCTGGAGGACAGTAAACCTGGGTTTCAATAGTCAACCATGACCGACTCTGGAGGACAGTAAACCTGGGTTTCAATAGTCAACCATGACCGACTCTGGAGGACAGTAAACCTGGGTTTCAATAGTCAACCATGACCGACTCTGGAGGACAGTAAACCTGGGTTTCAATAGTCAACCATGTCCGACTCTGGAGGACAGTAAACCTGGGTTTCAATAGTCAACCATGACCGACTCTGTAGTACAGTAAACCTGGGTTTCAATAGTCAACCATGTCCGACTCTGGAGGACAGTAAACCTGGGTTTCAATAGTCAACCATGTCCGACTCTGGAGGATAGTAAACCAGATATTTGGCCCTGTTTACCTCAAGAAGGAGGTCTACATGTTCAGCTGGAATAGCAGCTAAGCAATTTTCATTCCAATGGCGATACTGCAGAGTTGAACAGAAACCCTGCATTGGCCAGAATTAAAATTAATATTAGATGTAAATGACATCAATGATATCTTTCCAGTGTTTTCAATATTTAATTAATTGCAGTGTTCATAAAATACATGTTCATGCAAATCAACCAAAATATTGCATTATAGTGTAACCTTGAATGTCGAACTGTGGTACATTAGCCAAACTCAGCCCAAGCATAAGCTGGTAAATCTAAAAAAGTCCATAGAAAAAATAAAAGTTATGAAAGTTTCAGAAATTTTTAAATGTGTTTTTTGTGACCTATATCGCATGTGGCATTCATAACGTATTGGCGTATTAACACACAATGTGTTATTTTTATTTTTAATAAATCAATACGATGAATACAGTAATCGACTAACCTCTCATATGTCTGAAGTTGTTTCCAAAAAATCCCTTCAGTGTCATTCAAAAAATGTGGGACTACCATAAACACTGATCAAACTTTTGCATGTGAACACATTTGTCAGCTAGCCTGACCACAGAAACCACACAATGGAACAAAGCAGCTCTCACATCTACTGCTTTATGGTTACATGACCTTTGACCCTGACTATGAAAGGGCACTGAGATGAAGACCAATGTGGGGCACGACGTTACAAGGCAACCTCAGCCGATCAGACCCCAAATAACTCAGCTCTTGGTACTCAGTTCCTCAACAGGTCACTATATGGTAAAGTTAAGTACGGTCTTGATCTTGCACCAATTAGTCTGTAGTTTTCAGGCAATAGTGTGTGCGCGCTTGTGTGTGTGCTTGTGTGTGTGTGTGACATTGAGAACATAATGGTAACCTGATCAAGTTCCAGTCAAGACAAAAATGTCTTCAGCTCACCTTTTCATGAACTTGTGGCAGAGGGAGTAACACAGCCAACTCTACGACCTCTCTGTAAATTAAAATTCCATGCCAATCAATGGTAACACATGACACCCTCCACTCATTTCCTAGGGAAGCCTATTATCTTACATAAGCTGAACACAAGGCATTTTCCCACCCATTTGTTTCCTAACCTGGAGAAAACAAAAGCAATTCTCCTGAGCAAAGTAGTCTGTTTCCATACCCCATATGACAATATCTGTCTCAACATGATACTGAAAGCATTAGAGATGGACATTACGTTTATCAAACCCCACTCAGTATCCCAATAATTCTGTTGGTAGACATTAATCCTGAATTTCACAAGAACCTCACTTCGACAAATCCGAACCCTGTACCTTACTCAAATGTTAACCTTAACCTAATTCTAACCTTCAGTTCCGTAACACAACAGTTATCCCTAAACCTAACCTAAGTCAAATTAGTTGGGTTAGTGTTTATCCACATTATGCACTGTTGAGCCAAACCATTATGACCACTCACGGGGGACGCAAATAACGTTGATCATCTTCCAACTAAGGCACATGAAAGATGTTGGTGCCAGGATGCAGGCTGGTTAGATAAGATGGTAAGCAAACAATCAGTTGTTGTGGTCAATGTGCCCAAGGCTCATCAATGTTCTGCTGTAAGACCCCGGGTCGGGGCATTCATCAGTATCACTGACTCAGGGAATAAAACAGGTAAACTGTCAAAAACAGGTAACGTTAGTATTTTGGTAATAAATCTGTCAATTGTACCAGCCCCTTTCAAGGGTAGCCAACAAGCATGCAGGAATGCCAATTTACATGGTCCTGCCAAATTGACTATGATAAACAAACAGTACATCAACAATTAATTTCACAGTTTTTTTTCTAATGACATCTCTATACCAATTTGCTTGCAGTAGCTTCTTCTTCTCATCGGTGTAGAGTTAAGTCAGAAACACACACACACACACACACACACACACACACACACACACACACACACACACACACACACACACACACACACACACACACACACACACACACATACACACACACACTTGTTAGGAGAAGGATGTGCTATTGGAACAGTTCTCACCCCTATGTCTCCTCAGATAAATTCATAGGAAAGATAAACGATCCGGGGAGCACTAGACAAAACAATCTATGTCCCAGAACACAATACACAGAGGATTTCTATTTCTACTGTATATATATACAATATGTGTCTCCATGTTCCAGTTTTACTATCTTAGTCACTACGATAGTAAAACATAATACAAGGAATATCATGCACTGTGAGGACATTTGTCTGGTCTATACTTCAACCTGAAGCTTTATCTTATTAGAGTTAGGGTTAAGGTAATGTTCAGATTAGGTAAAATAACCATTTATCTTATTAGAGGTTAAGTGCAGGGTTAGGGTTAAGGTAATGTTCAGATTAGGTAAAATAACTATATATCTCATTAGAGGTTAAGTGTAGGGTTAGGGTTAAGGTAATGTTCAGATTAGGTAAAATAACTATATATCTCATTAGAGGTTAAGTGTAGGGTTAGGGTTAAGGTAATGTTCAGATTAGGTCAAATAACAATTTTTATTATACTAAATTGCGGGTACTGACAAGTAAAACCGACATGTTTGTGTATGCATGTGTGTGTGTGTCAGTGTGTGTATCATTTCGATGAGCTCAAGTTATTAATTTCTCATGGTCTAATAATGGATTTTTTTTAAATAGCCAGAGTAAAGAAAAACAATGTATTTAAGTATCCAGAGTTAAAGCCCAATTTATTTAATTGTCCAGAGTGAAAACCCTTTTCCTTAAGAGTCCAGAGGAAAAATTAAAACGTATTTAACTGACCAGAACCAATTTTCACTTTGGCACCAAGTAGTGACTCACTGTGATGACCTCACGAACAAGATGGTCCAAATTCCACGCAGAAACAATTTCAAAGCAACGTAGTAAAGGAATAAAATACAGTGTTACCTACAATCAGTATGCAATATTAGTTTTTCCTGAGATTTCCTCTGAATAATGCAAATATACAGCAATTGATCTTGAACCTATACATCTATGTCATTGTTGACCTTTCTGTGCACACATTTTACTGTAAATTAATTCAAGTCCCGGCCCACACTATGGTTGGCAAGGCAGCACACCAGCCACCAGTGACATTAGGAACCCACATCAAACACGTTAATCCTCCAAGAACTTCAAATATACAGCAGAGGAAACACACAAGCCTCTATCTGAGAAAAGACATGACAAATACACAGCAAAATGTGCAGGGAATTCAGGGCAGGTGAACTTTACAAGCAAAGTGGTAGAAAGATATGCGATTGATATTTTGGCATAAAGTGATTTGTTGCCATACAACCTTCTGACTGGCTGTGTTTTTTCTGGGAGTTTATACATCGCAATCAAGGATAGGAAGCAGGTTTGGAAAACAATCAAGGATTGTTCAGCGAAAAATATTGACAGATAGATAGTACGATTGAGTTAATACAATCAAATGTGAGGAATTAAAACCTCACCAAGAGCAAAGCTTTTACAGTTAAAATGAATATGTTAATTAATGTAGACAAAAAATGATTGAAATGTTCTCATCGTCAAGTACATTCACAAAATGGGCTCTTCATCTGTTGAAGCAGACAATTACTGGAACAAAGCCTTGTGATCTGGAGACCCCCTTTGGTGAATAGCCATTTTGCAGCTTGAGAGAAATTAAATGTAGTGGAATAATTGGACAGGATACTTGCATTGTACACACTTTATACATGGGAGTTCTTGTCAAAGTTAAAATGGTCTCCCGTCATTGGTGAGATATAATTCAGACACAATCAGGCATATCCTAGAGATTGCCATGAGCACAGATCAACTGTGTATGTGTTTACGATAATTATAATTCCTGAAGATTATTACTTAATCAAAGCATTAAGATGACATCTTCCATATTTTGATTTAAAATAGATATGCAGAGTGCTCCTCCCCTGAAAACAATTCATTATTCCCCAACCATTCAGACAACATCCATCCCATTATTTTACCCAGGGTTCCAGTATTTTATAGACAGAAGCTGATCTTCAATGATGTCTTTACAATACAGCTGGATGCCGTTCTGGAGTCACACTATTAGCCGGTTACAATGTTATTGAAAGACAGTGTCTTTGGGGATCACTGGTGCAAGTCTTTTCTCGTGTTAGGGCATAACAAGGGGCTAATTTCAATCAAGGGATATGACTGTGTCTGACTTACAACCCCAAAGGGAATATCCTATATCAAAAACACATTGGTCCAGGGGTTTTGGGCTGTAGATGGTGCCTTAGCATTCAATCCTCAGAGCAGGACAGGCATTGGCTTGGGCAGCAGGTGCTGAAGACATGGGTGGAAAGATGAGGCTGACAACCTCCTACGGTTTCTAATTGCCCTGACGTATAGATGCCTTTAACCCTGAAGGTTAGGGACAAATAACAATGGAGCTACAGGCCAACCGGGACCTGATAAAGCCCACAGATAGACTCTAAAGGTACCTTAACGTATAGACCAGCCAAATGACTTATCATGTGACCGGATTGCACATTTAAATATGTGTACTGCACATTTTTACTATTAACTCTGCTCTCAGCTGGCCTACAGGCATGAACTTGGACACAGGAGTTATTTCCCAACATCTATCTACTTCTGTATCTCTAGTAAAATATCTGACCACCGATCAGGAGATACCCTAGATCTGCAGATTGTTTTTGTCAATATCTGATTGCAACCAAAAAGTATCCATTTGATTTATTATGATTTAAAGTAGACTTATTATCGATTTGATTTGGTATGTTTTAAGATAGACTTTATCCATTTGATTTGGTATGTTTTAAGATAGACTAATTGTCCATTTGATTTGGTATGTTATAAGCTAGACTTATTATCTATTTGCATGTGACACATGAAAACTCGAATCCATTGAATCCATAAATGGCTAACACCCAGAAATGAAACTAATCCCTTGTACACACATAATCCAGATTTTGTAAACACACAGGTTAAGGGTTAACAGAAATAAATAAATAACATTAATGCACGATACGTTTTTGAGAAGTAAAAACGGTGATGTAGGTTTAATTCGACTGCTAAACCGGAAAGGAAAGAAACAGCTGTCTCACCTGTTCACAACACCTTTGAACCACTGTCTCTGCTTCCTCGCTTTGCTCGAACACCTGTATGGAGTTCTGTGGGGTTTGGTCTGCAGTCCAGTCCTGTACAGAAGGGGGTGGAGTCGAAACTAGCGCCTACTGTACAAACAAGGTGGGTTCCCTCTAGGTATGGGTGCTACCATAGACATAATAAAGATGTCTATGGGTGCTACCACAACTCTATTCTCTCTGAGGTAACTACTACACCAGTCAACGGCTGAAATATATATAGGACCGGGACAAATAGCACACTGTTCATGCAAATATTAACTGGAAAAAGTATTACAATATCATTTATTACGGTTTACATTTTGAATTTCCACATTTCAGACTTAATTTCGCCATACGATAAAAAAATATGTGTATTATTTCACAACTCGCAAATATATTTTAATTCCCAGGTGCTGCACGATGTGACGTTTACCTGAATTTTCTTGGCGGGGATTTAATTTCAACTTTGACGAATGTATTCGCCAAATTCACCCAAGTTTAAAACAGTTTATTAGTGCCACCATTAAAGCATTTTGTAGGCTGTTGCTGAGTATTTGGAGGATGATTAACATATTTCGAGAATGTTGAGGACAAATGAACAAGCTCAATATCTTGTGCCAGACTTACTCAACTCCATGGTAACGGAGTCTCGAGCATCTAGAAGTAGCGGAAGTATCTTGTAAAAGCGAATAATGGTGGGAATAAGGGAGTCGAGTATGAAAGTTTGACGATCTCGTTATCGATAGAATATCTGACCATTCCTGCTGTAGTTGATTCAATCTATAAATTTTTTAATTAATGTTGAAATATCCATGAAGGATGTGGCCTTAATCTGTCATGTCTTCTAATCATCACCAGCACGGTAAGGGGACAGCCCACGACCAGCCCCCAGAGCCAAACTAGGCTAATTAGGATTATTTCTAGGTCTTTCTAGATTATTTATGATCTGTCTAGGAATGTGATTTTAGCCTTGACACTTTGATAACTGCTTAAACAAGCTTCATCAAATCTATTTTTTATTGATTGGGTTTTCAGTAATGTATTCATTCATTATAGTGGGTTTGAAGTTTGTTGACATAATAACCAAAACAGCTACAGGTATTTTACTGTAGCACTCTCTCATCTTAACAGTAACACCACAGCCTTGAGTGTTACTGTTAATTTTTTTTAATTGCCAGAGCTGGCTTGGCTACAGGACTTAATTATACAGCCTCCATAGATGGAAGGAGTTACGGTGACAGTTGTTTGTGTTTTATTGAATTTTGCAAATAAATCTGACTGATTCGTATATTGTCCAAAAGACTGAAATATGTATCATTATGTGTTTTACCTGGTGAGTATGATGAAACAATATTCTTATATCGAGTTATAACCAGGCTCAAATTAAATTTGTAACCGCAAAATTCGGACGAAAACCCACCGAATTTCAAATAGAACGCATTTGCCTGAGGCAAAATTAAAATAAACTTTTCAACTGATTTCTAAATGTTTAAACTGTAGACAGATGAGCCCATTGCCATCAGTGTATGTAGCTTTATGTGATAGCTAGCGAAGGAAGTCTGTCAACCCTGAAGCTGGTAGTACCGTTTATGTTAGACTAGCTACATTCAATTGACCATATTCAGGGTCAAACTGTTGTCAAACATCTTTCGTCGCCCCGACATAAGAACACGAAGGCCAGCGGACCAGACAAGCATTACCAATTATTGGTGTATTAAGTAGGCTATTTGTTCTAAACTAGCGGAGTAAATTAAGAGCAGCAAAGTGAACAAGCGTAAAAAACTAGCGTAGATGCGGGTGAGAAGTGTGGTAAGAATCAGAAAGGCCTGATGAGATGTGCTTCAGAGGACACGTCTGGTTCTTCGACTCAGCTAGGACTACTGGGAAGTGGGAACTGCTGTAATGAGGCATGGCCATAATTAGACCCCTCCAAACGAAAGGCCATAAACAACACTCTGACACGCGCCCCCTCCCCATCTCCCACCATACCTCTCCATTCTGCTTCAAGTTTTGAAAGATTTTAAATTGCAGGTTTTGGGGCTGTAATTTTTCCAGAACTACACGCTAGGAGAAAAACACCTGTCCGACGCATCCAGGTGATTGGTGCAGGGCCATGGAAAGGGAAAACTAACCAGTGAAAAATGTAGAGTACCTTGTTGTTTTTATGCTGATCGTGCTTGGCTGCAGTTAGACATTAGTGTTCCTTGTGTTTATCCTGTGGGCTTGAATGTCACCAATCAGGGCCCTGGTATATGAAGATCCGTTGGCGTGAGAACCAGGGCAGGACCAGGCTAGCATTCAATGATGCATTTGTAACAGACATCAGGGGTCAACGGAGAGTACAGAGTTGAATTTAGTGCCAGCCATTGATGCAAAAACAAACCTGCACTCTTTCACATCAAACAATGCAAACACACACACAGAAGCACTGCTATGTAAAGATCCTATGTCATTTCACGTGTCATGTCACACGTGCCAATGCTGTCCATTTTGGTTCCAAGCTGTGATTTTGATTGATTATGATTAAAGGTACGGAAGTATTCCATCAGTACAGTTGTCCGTTGCCACATTAATTGGCAAATTTCATGTTTTTTTAGAACTTATACACACAATATGTGGAGCAGGTTGAATTAAATACACCATTATAAACTCGACTAAAACAACGTGTGCATTCAATGCAGCCGCCACTCTATGTAGTCAAGTGGATGGGAATTTCAACTACATTTACTGAGCACTTCTGAGTACTCGGTTGGTCATGTGATCATAGCTCCAAGCTGCAATATTGTCATGGATACGGAGACATCTCCATCTCATTGAGTTAAACGTTCATCCTGTGAAGAATTCGTGACTGCCCTCTTGTGGAACATATTTACCATTACACCCAAATTCCAAATGTTATCACACAAGAATAATTTTGTCACAATATAAATCACACAGCATTTACATATTACTGAGACAAAAACGAATAAATATGCTGATACCAAATTTGGTTTCTTTCTTTGCAATTAGCACAGCATTCAGAACTTTCATAAACATTAAGGTAAAGCAATACGCATCTACTAATAAAGGTTTTCCCTACACGCTCCTGCTCTCTGTTCCAGGTCATGTTGGTCTATCTGGGTGAGTGAAGGACAGACGCTGGGTAGAATAAGCCTGTTTAAGCTGGGCTAGGTGGAACATAAACCTGACCCCTGCCAGGTGCTGTAGGTAACCCCGCTCTCTCTGGTCATCGTTGCCCACAGCAACCACCTACAGAGAGGGCCAGGAAAGGAAAGCATGTAAAAAAACACATATTTATTTATTGACTTTGATGACAATGTGACCAGACCAGAAACCACAGGGGGCATATTATAAGGATTTAGTGTATATATTGTGTTTTAGCCATCCGAGTCATTCAATCTGCTTAAATAAGTTAAGGAAACTCAACTCATTCATCACCAGTGTGTAATAATTAAAAATGTATATAAGTTATAAGACCTCTTTAAGTATCAATTAAGGACTCCAAGGGTGGCCCATAAAATACAATGTAAAGCCACGCCAATACTAAGCCACACCTCTACTCCAGGTATTCATCAAGGAACCGGTTGCAACAATGAACCACAAGGCTTTCTATCTGCTGAATTTAGGAGCTTTCAATTGGAGCCAACTAAGAGTAAAACAACAAGATGTGAGAAGTTCATAATTACAAAATAACAAATAAAAGGTCATAAATTAATCAAGTACAAAGTATGAGCAAGGCAATCCTCAACATGCTCCGCGGGTTCGTTGAGGTTCTACTGATTCTTAAAGTATCCACTAAAGGGTGAAGTTCTTACAAGTGTATTGAATAAGCCAGACCTTAAGAGATACAGTTTTCTCCTCTTGGTTTTTGAGTTGTTTGGCAGATTGTTCTGTTAGGGCCTCCCAAAGAGCCTCAGCACTCACCTGATCTGAATCAGAAACAATGAATCAGTCTGGTTGTTTTCACAATAGCAGAATGTCACACATTTCTGGAAATATTCAACATAAAAGCAATTATGTCATAAGCAAAAGCACAATAGCTTAGAAAGACTCCATAGAAGGCAAAAACATAGAAACAAACAAAAGGTTGACACTAACAGAAGGGAAGGTCAGACAAAACAGGGCGAACGGAGGATATTTAACAACAAAATATAACAGAAGACTAAACCAAACAAGACAGAACAAACTGAGACACTAAGCTATTGCTTCAACAAGGTGTTCTTCCATTCTCTAGTCTGTTTTAGAAGGCTACAAAATGGGCCTTTTCAGAAAGGGGATGAAAATGTCACAAGGCATCAAAAAGTTCACTTTCCCCAAAAGGTAAGATTTACTATTGAATAACATTGACAATTACCTCCAATATTCTCCATTAGTACTGTGTACCATTTGGGCAAAGCAGCATGGACAAGAGATGGGTTGAGAAAGTAGTCGGCTGTCTCTTTCCCCAACAGCCTGCAGAGAGACAGCAGCTGATCAAATGATATCGGGTATACAACACAAGGAATAATGAGATCACGAGCGCGATGGCCTGATAAGATATACAATTCCTGTCGTTAATACACTTTCATTTTTTATTTAAAGAAATCAAAACATTATGTAAAGTAGGCCTAGATTTAATATCTGTAATGGATATCCCCACTTGTGTTATTTAAGATACAGGTGAACATCTGGTACCTGTGCAGGTAGAGGCAATGGTCTTGTTCTTCTGTGCCAGCCCTGGTGTTTGATTCAGATGGACCATGACTGGTTACCAGCATATCTGGCTCCACACACTGTGCGCTCATATCAACAGCTAAGCTAGACGAGCACATGGATGACCATTAAAAATATTTGGATTAAGGTATTAGCAGTTTTTGTCAATTCTATTGCAACTGTCTTTTATAATATATAGCCAGGGTAACATCAACTTTGATACGCATCACAGAGATCATTACCTTCTTCCTCATTCTTGTCGATAGGAAGAATACAAGAAAATCCCAGCCATTTACCACTCTGGTCATTGTTACATGAAATAGGGTCAAAATGACTTCTCCAGTTGAAACAGATGGATAAAATAATGTAAAACCTACCCGTGAATTAGGTTATAAAAGCTGCTCTATGGTCTCGGTGGGAGTGTGATTGCAGATTGCTGCTGGGTTGTTCTATTAAAAACGAAACGCCTCTGTTTCACTCCATTGATCAGTGAAGGAACATTTCCTCACACATGTTCCACAGGGTGGTGTCACTACCAGGGCAGCTAGCTGTGGTGACTTCCCACAGAATAGTAGTGGTTGCCAGGTGGTGGGAGCTCTATTTTCACCTTGATGGAAGACATAAGCTCTCCTCTCAATCACGGTCTGCCACTTCTATAGAGAACTCCATTTGAAAGGATTTGTGCAGCGCCGACCCACAAAAGGGAAATAAGGGCCCCAGGTCGCCAGGAGAATCTCCAAATATTTATTTAATAAAAATGACAATAATAAGCATGGGTCTTTTTCGGAGGGAAGATGATTCAGTCGCGGTCTCAACTTTACTCAATGAAGGAGTAGTAAAATACCCCTGTGATATTTTGACATTTAGTTGTGCATCAGAAGATTCTTGTTTTTTTCCTAATCAAATATTGTAAAGAACTGCAGGAAGTAACATTTTTTTAATGTAATATGTATCACCACCACCAAGAAGAACACCACTTCAGTTTTTTGCCATGAGTTGCGGGACCACCAACCAAAACTTGCCTAGAAGCCACAAATGTCTGGGTGTGTGTGCTTCTGGGATGTTTGTGCTTCTGGGTGTGTTGTCGGATGTGTATTCAGGTTCCAGGCAGTTTACAGAGGTTGTGTGCCCATACTTACGTAGTTAATTCTAAACCGATCACTGGTCAAAGAATAGCAGAAAGACATTAGTGACAAAAGAAGGGCTAGGAGAGTCATCAATCAATCAATCAATCAATCAATCAAATTTATTTATAAAGCCCTTTTTACAACAAAGTTGTCACAAAGTGCTTATACAATCACCAGCCTGAATCCGACAGAGCAAACATCAACAAGTTGAACAAAAAAACAAGTTGAACAAGTTGATACACTAGAGAGGAACCAGGCTCTGAGGGATCACCAGTCCTCTTCTGGCTGGGCTGGGTCAGTTTATGACAATACAACAAGCGAGGTGTGAAAAACTGAGAAACAAAATAGTCTGGGATGACCGGGAGGAATGATGGATTTGATAGGACTTGGAGGAAGAAGCTCCGGTTGCATCAGCTGTTCCGTCAGCCGCACAGTCAGGGGCCCCAGGGAGGATCCAGCATATGCTCCAAGCTGGAGCGGTCCCCCTGACAGAAGTGGACACAAACACAGGGAAAGGTTGGACACTAGTTCCCGGCACAATAGTATACCGAACATAATACTTTAAAAGGAGACAGGGGGGTTAGTGAGACAATGGCCATGAACGGGTAAACCCAGGACAAGTCCAGACAGATGTTAGTAGAGACAGGACACAGGAAAGGTTAGACACCCTGGTTCCCTACGTCCCCGGCACCATAATATAGCAGCATAGATCTTAGAATGAGACAGGGGGGTCCAGTGAAGCTGGGGCCCTGAACAGGGTAAACCCCGAAACAGGGCCCAATAGGCCGGAAAACACCCACCCACTATGCCGAGCATCAACCCAGGGACGCCAATCGACCATGACCACTCGGGCAGGTTTAGTTTTTGCTCACAAAGTTACTCGAGCTGGTGGAACAAACAAGAGCTTTAGCGAGCCAGTGACATCCACACTCCAAGGAGCATATGGGAGGTTTATTTTTTGCTCACAAAGCTACTCGAATTGAGGCTGCAACGGAGCACTATAGCGACCCAGTGACTCCTCCCCACAGTTAACTGGGATAATCAGAGTTTAATTCACCAGCTACTCGGATTGAGCGAACAAAGGAGAGCTATAGCGAACCAGTGACTCCTCCCCACAGTTAACTGGGATAATCAGAGTTTAATTCACCAGCTACTCGGATTGAGCGAACAAAGGAGAGCAATAGCGAGCCAGTGACTCCACCCCCCAGGCAGCAGCCTGGAGGTATCGTTTTTGCTCAAAAAGCTACTCGAGAGGCAACAACAGGGAACCATAGCGAGCCAGTGACTCCACCCCCCAGGCAGCAATCGAGAGGACACCCCAGGGGAGATGTGAACCCGCAAGGCAAAGACAGCAGGGCAGAATGAGATCTGAGCCTTCCGTTCACCTTCGTACCCTGGGCCATATTACACTCAACCATAGACCTTACTGAAAAGTTATGTTTTTAATTGTGATTTAAAGGTTTGAACAGAATCTACATTTCTAACCCAGATTGGCAACTCATTCCATATTAGAGGAGCTCTATAGGAGAAGGCTCTATCTCCAGCTGTTTGTACGCGTGGGTATGTAACCTTAGATCAAAGGATGCTGGTCTAAGGTTATGCACGCGTAACCTTAGATCAAAGGATGCTGGTATTATGCGTGGGTATGTATGGCTGGACTAATTCAGCGAGATTAGATTAGATAAGTAGGCTGATCGAGCACTTATAAGTGATTTCCGGTATTGCACAGTACTATCAATCCAGGCTAGTCTAAATACTTCTAACTTCGTGGAGCGCCACTTTCGCTCCAATTTTCTGGAGGCTTGCTTAAGTGTTCTAGTAGTGTCAGTGTACCAGGGAGCAAGTTTCAAATTTCGTATTGGTTTTGTTTTTAGGGGTGCCACAGCATCTAAATTCTTACGCAGTATATCGTTTAGATCCTCTATTTGATTGTGTATAGATGATGTAGCTCTACCATCATTTAGCAGGCCGAACGAGCCTGGAAGTGCGTCAATAAATTTATTAGTAGTCGTAGAATTTATGCAACAGGTTTTAAAGATCCCTACCTGGGGGGCAAAAGTGTCACTTGTTTTAATGCTAAATGTTATAAGATTATGGTCAGATAAACCAGGATTTTGAGGAAAAATAGTTAGATCAATTACATTTATTCCCTTTGATAACACTAAATCTAAAGTATGATTGTACGTAGGTCCTGAGACGTGCTGGAGAAAACCTACCGAGTCAATTATGGCACTAAATGCCTTTTGAAGAGGGTCATTGGTATTTTCCATATGGATGTTAAAATCACCAGCGATTAAAATTGAATCTGCCATGACTACAATGTTGGACAAGAATTCTGGAAACTCACTTAGGAACAATGCGTACGGCCGGGAGGCCTGTAGATAGTAGCTATCAAAAACGAGGTATTGCCCTGATTTGTTCTCATAAGTAATACTTCAAAAGACACAAACCCAGTGATTTGTTTTAATGAAAGATTATATTGTGTAGCATAAATATTAGCAACACCCCCCCTTTACGGGATGCACGGGGAATCTGATCACTGTTGTAACCTGGAGGGGAAGCTTCATTTAAAGGAATAATTTCATCAGGCTTAAGCCAGGTTTCACACAGGGCAATTAGGTCTAATTTATGATCAGTAATTAATTCATTTACTGTAATTGCTTTTGAGGTAAGTGATCTAATATTTAGGAGACCTATTTTTAGATATGAAATGTTAATGTCAGTTTTATTTATGACTGGACTAATTGAGGGCCTTATATTAATAAGGTTGCTTTTATTAACACTACCTTTTAAATAAAGCATTTTTGTTAGCTTGATCTAAAAAGAAATACATGTGTGCTGCTTGTCACATTATTTTGACATATCTATATCTATGTAAGCCCAGCGTTGTCGGCAATTACAATATTGCATGCGACTGTCTTCTACTGATTTAAAAAATATATAATAATTTCCATAACTAATTTGCCAATGTATTTTCTGATTGTCAGATCTATTTTCCATGTCTATTATGAACAACATGGCGAATCTCTGTATAGAACAGCCAAATACGAGTCAACTAACAATATTAGGAGTCGGGAACAGCCTTCTAGCATGCCTTCTATACATTTTTGTAGAACTTACCACAGTGCCCAACTAATTAAGCTGAGTGATAAAATATAATTAATAACATTTATACAAATTGTAATGAGATCTAAAATACAGACTTATTTTGGAATTGTTTCTATGGCAATAAGTTATCATTCCTTTGACTGGCTGTCATCCAATTTATATGAAAGCATTTTCAGAATTCATTATGTTGGTGTAATTAGTGAGAACTGAAAGCATTTGTATATATTTTAATTAATTATATTGCAGGGAGAACCAAAGAGAAGACCAAAAAAACTTGAAAACAGTACAATAAAATGGAACAACTTTGAAGAAAGGAACAGAATCCAAACATTTTATTGCACAATTGTTCAGAACGTGTTATTACAGTAACAATCGCATTTAAAGGACAATTGCACCTGACTATTATGTTTCCATCTGAATAGATTAGTGATTGCTTTGTTATAGTGAATGACCGTGATTGTCTGTGTGTAAAGATGTTTGTAGGAATATTGCTGTTTTCATGAACAATTGTCTTTTGTACCTTGCCTTCCAATGAATACTGCAAACTAATGACCAATTACTTTATCTTTCCATAGCATTTCTATATCCATCATACCTTAATCGTTTCCTAAACGAGTAGACACAATCATCCACCCATTTGTTAGCACAAACATAATAATTTTATACAAAGATATATATTATCATTGGGCTGTTAATGTTTGGCTGGTTTAGGATGCCTCAGAGCAGCTTATATCACCTAATCACTTCCTACTGGCCCAGTATTTTTTTTTCCCTGTCACTCAGAAGAAAATACTTTCTAATCATAATCCCAGTTTCCATAGAACATTCAGTATGTAAAAGCAACGTGAAAGTAATTTCAACCTGAGACAAATGTAATTGCGAGAATATCATAATTTGCCTCTTGGCTTGAAAATGCATTTTCGCATTGGAGAGAACTAGGGATCCATATTGTGAGATATCTGGCGATTGAAGGTCCTTTAAAACAACTAAGGAAAATTTCTCTGCAGATCAGGATTTTGAAAAAATATTGTCCCTCTCATGAGTGTTTAAACATTTTTCCATAGCATTTTGCTAAATTCACGGTACCAGCTACACGTTGACATATACTTACAAAATTATGATTTAAGAAAATCATCTCAAGCTGTGTCAGAATAAATCACACAGAGTATTGTGAATAGTAAAGATGAAGGATCGAGGTGATATATTGTCTTTATACTATCTGATCAATGATTTCTTACAGTTTATTCCAGTCAATGAGAATCTCATTCAGCATCACCCCAAATTAAGAATGTTCTTTTTAGGCCGTACGCGGGTGTTATATATTAACACCTAATTGTGTGTGAAGGTTAAATGCCAAATAACAAGATAGAAAATCATTCAGGATCCCGGACCTTGGTTCTACTTAATGCCGACATTCATGTGGAACCACCACATGGCCTGCACCGTCCAACCCAAGTCCTCGCATTTTGCTATCTTCTGGAGGAAGTGGTCGCGTGCCTCGCCCTCCTCCTTGTCCTCCTGCAGAGCCTCCCGGAGGTAGTGCAGGTCCTCTGCAGCGCTGAGCTCAGGGATCCCAGTCAAAAGCATGAGGGAGAACAGGGTGACCAGCAGGCGGGAGTGTGAGCGCAGGGACAGGTAGGCCTGGGTACATGTGTCCTGCAAGTACGAAGAGAAGAACTGCTTGATTTGACGCACTGTCAGAAGATAACTCCTACAAGTCATGAGCAATACTACTAAAAGGGATCGTGGTTCAGACTACACACCCTGAACCTCTGAAAGTAGAGGCTTGGTCGACCTTTGATCCTGCCCATGACGTACAGGAAGTCAGGAGTGAGAACAAACGGGGCTCTCTCCTTGTTGACTCCCAGAAACCTTTTGGTGTTCCCGAGGATGTGGCCGAAGTCAATGTGGAGCAGGTTGCCTTTAAAGAAGAACGACTTGTTTTATGTTTCACACCGTTTACATGAAGCCATTTTAATATCAGTTCTAGTTCTAGAACTTTTCAGATAACCAACATTTTCCCCGCTGATTCACACAAAAAAAAAAACGAAAGACTAATGAGCATTTATAGCAAATCCAAAATAAGCTTCTTCAAATGCACCAATCAGAGGAACGATATAAGAACTCCTCCAAGACATTTAATATCCCGGCAGACAATAACATCTGGGCCCAGTTTTTCAAAAGTAATCCAGTGGGATTTCGGATCACGGATTGGATCAAATCTTGGAAATGGGGTTTTCAAAAGCAAAAGAGGGATTCCGAACTAAGATCAGATCATGTAATCCGATCTTACATTTGATCTGGATCAAACCTGCCATTTGGGTTTTTCAAAACTTTGAACTCAGTTTGGGATCTATTTGATCAAAAAAAACAGGATTATCCTGATCCCATCAGAAGGGTGGATTAAATGAATGATCACAAATGCAAAGTTCACTGAAAATATATACATTTGTTCATATTTGAAGCATGTCACATCTAATGAGACATTGTAAACAAAAACAAAAAAATCTCAAAGCTATCAGCTGTCAAATAAACATCACTGTTGCTCACAGCTCTATAATTCCAAACTATATTAACGGCAATGACAACCACAAATATATATCAGTCATTCAGTAGCCTAGTTAAAAATAATTTCTCACAATTGCATCTCTGATTGCATGTCCAGTGTGTCCTTCATTAGGTAAGAACATTGGCGGCTGTTCTGGTTCTACATCAGACTCAGGTCCATCAAAATTGTCATCAAGAGGGACATGACGCCTGGTGGCGATGTTATGCAAAACAATACAGGCAAGGAGATTATGTTGCATGCCACCTTGGGTTGTACTCGCAAGTAGTTAAGACACGCCAACCGTCTCTTCAGGACTCCATTTAAGCGCTCAATGGCACATCTTGTTTTGCAATGTGAGGAGTTGAAGCGTGCCTGCTCAGGTGTGTTTGCAACTGGGGGTCATTAGCCATGGTAGGAGTGGATACGCGCTGTCTCCCTATACTATGACATTTGGTCGGTGGGATTGAAGCTCTCTGTATAGTGCACTCTCTTTTAGAATACGTGCATCATGAACAGACCCTGGCCATTTCACAACACAGTTGGTTATTATGAGGTTGGCCCCTTTCAATTGACATACTCGCCACATATCAATATTGTAAAGAAGCATCATCCATGGAGCTTGTCTTCTAAGTTTAAATAGCCTTTCTTCTCTGCTTCTCCATCATGAAAACGTATCTGAAAACTACAGGACTGGTGGAGTTACTGTATTGGGTACATTACTGTGATGTACAGAAAAAGAGACCACAAACGAAAATATTATTCATTTTAAACAGGTGTATTACGGGTATTACACACACACCATGGCTGTTTTATGTTGCGATGGAAGAACCTTAGGGCCAAGGAAACAAAAGACCTTACTGAAACCAAGAACCCCCAAACAGGTTACAAGCCATATAAGAGGGGTGAGTTCAGTTTGACTACTGATAGTATTGTTTTTTTTGTTATTTAACATTAAAAACTTTCTGTTTATTACAGTGTTTCTGTTTCTTGAAATTAAAATATTGTGGCTATTTCTGGCCACCGGTATTGTGCCTACCTGTTGTTCTTTGCTAAGCCAACACTGTTGGTTGCATTTAAGGCTCTGGTAAACAGGATTTGGTAATCCTGAAATTTGGTATTTGGATCACAGTGATCCAATCCAATGTTCTTTTGAAAAACTAGCATAAAACTAAAATGGATCAGGTGATCCTGGATAGAAAAACATGGGATTTCCAAATCCAGATCAATTTGATCCAGATTACATTTTTACGTTATTCTGAATCAGATTACAGACTGTTCAGGGGGGAAAATTATTAACCAGACTAGGACGACACCAGTCAGGGAGGAGACCAAGAGGCCTATGGCATCTGCAAATGAGGTACACACAAAACTGAGCGACAGTGTGCATACTAAATTCATACTAAAACAGTAACCCGGGTCCTTCCAAAAGTGGCCTTTATAGGAGAGTGGTCATCCTGAGAACACCATCCCCACCATTTAGCATGGAGGCACTCATATTATAGAGATGCTTCCCACCATTTAGCATGGAGGCACTCATATTATAGAGATGCTTCCCACCATTTAGCATGGAGGCACTCATATTATAGAGATGCTTCCCACCATTTAGCATGGAGGCACTCATATTATAGAGATGCTTCCCACCATTTAGCATGGAGGCACTTATATTATAGAGATGCTTCCCACCATTTAGCATGGAGGCACTCATATTATAGAGATGCTTCCCACCATTTAGCATGGAGGCACTCATATTATAGAGATGCTTCCCACCATTTAGCATGGAGGCACTTATATTATAGAGATGCTTCCCAACATTTAGCATGGAGGCACTTATATTATAGAGATGCTTCCCACCATTTAGCATGGAGGCACTCCAGGTCTAGCCTGTGGCGCTCGTTTTTAAATTTTTTGGTTTCTCAATTAAATAACGAAAGAGCAAATGATACACAGATTTGTGTTCCCCAAGTTGATTATGAGCAGTAAAAAATGTCCTTTGGTTATTTTACTGCGTCTCACTGGTACAATATTCATAAATTAACATGGACAAAATAATCCAAATATTTTTAATCATTATTACAGTTTAAACTAGTCACTATATTCTATCTCACCATGAATAATTGTGTCTCACATACTATCATGTCTTATGTTGTGCGCAAACTGACAGAAGTCAGTTCTTGAAATATTTTGTTTGTAGTTACGATTTGAGGAAATACAGGCAGCAGGAACGATTACATTCATGTCATTTTACAGATTGTCTAATCTAGATCAAATTACATAAATGGTGCATACATCTTTTTACGGTCTGGTACAAGCCTGTCTTAGGAATCACACGTACAAAAACCTTGCTTCCTACGTAGGGATGGGAATTGATAAGAATTTAACGATTCCGATTCCATTATCGATATTGCTTATCGATCCGGTTCCTTATCGATTCTCTTATCGATTCTCATTGGGTGAGGAAATAATTACAAATTTGTTTGGTTTGTTTGTAACTCGCTTTAATATCTGATAAGAACACCGCACATACTCAGAGTATACACAAATTATGTGTAGCAACCTCAGAACAAACCTAAAAGTAGGTGAGCTACAAAGTAAAGTCCAGGGACCTATAGATTTTTTCCCATTCATTGGTCCAGCGAAAAAATAAATAAAACTGCCATTTAAGTGCCATAAAAACAAAAACCACAGACGGTAAACAGTCAAGGAAGAGCTTGTTCCTTTGGGAATATTCAACCTGAAACTAAATTCAACTCAACTGACATACAAAATAGAAAGAAGTCTTCTGTAAAGACCACAACTATCAACTTGGGCAAATGATTGACAAATGAGATTATTATCCGTATAGTAAAAGTTTACACAATGAAATGACGCTCACATTAACTAAATAGACAAGTTCCGCTGCTGCTTGACTCACTTGTTGTTGTTGTGTCGCTGAGTAGTAGAGAATCAAACACGCGACAGTCCTGCAAACGGATTGCGTGCTGTGTGGCCAAATGCTTCTGCATATTGGAGGTAGTTCCCCCCATTGCCGAAATTAAACTTTTACAACTGTTGCAAATGACTGCATGGGCATCTTTTCGAGTGAAATATAACCACACTTTAGATCGCTTCTGCGTAACCAAAATGCGCAGCGCGTGTGTGACGGTCACGATGACACATTTGCAACGAGCCGAACCGTTAAGCGGAATCGTTAAGCAGGTACACTAACGGTTCCAAGGAATCGATTCACTTGGAACCGGTTCTAAAGATGAACCGGTTCTCGATTCCCATCCCTATTCCTACGTCTCCATGACTACAATGCATCTCCCTCTAACACGCATATTGGACTTTTAAATATCTAAGGGCAGGTTGCATTCATTTAATATAAAAACTTGAAGTGGTAAAGCAATGTGATGATGCCATAGCTTGGAAGAATCCAACACTTGACCTTGTATGCCGTTCACAGCGTTCTGGGAGCAGAGGCTCTAATGACATACAATAGACTGTTTACTAGCTACCAGCTTGTCCTTCTTGTAGGCTAGCTAGCTACAGACTGGACTCCCTAAGCTCACAGCATGATTCTGTTGTCATTCTCACCTTGGTCTGTTATCATGATGTTGTCATTGTGGCGATCACCTATCCCCATCACGTAGGTTGCCACGCAATATCCGGCGCAAGAGGTCACAAACCTCTCCATAGCCTGGTAGGGCTGAGATGAAAGGGAAGAAGGTGAGGGATCAGGAACGGATACGATCAATGTCACTGGAGATATGCTCATTACTGCCCTACGGTCTCTTTTAAGTTGTGACAACGTGTCTGAGATTGAAAATGGGTGAAATAACGAGACATGGAAGAAAAAATGGAAGAAACATGGAAGAAAAAATGATGATATTTCAGTGCTGCTCACAATCTCTTGGATGGGACACTTTTCTTTGAGCCAGTTGTATAAGGCGTCATTGTTAAAGGCTCCATGTGTCCCTCCTTGGATCCTCTGCACAGCAGCTATGGTGACAGCATCTCTCACAATCTCAATCATGCCTGCAGTACAGATAATCAAGTGGTCATCAATGATCGTGACCCAATTCAATCCGAGACTGAGCTGAACTATGGTTGTTACCTATATTGTGTCCTGTAGAAATGCAGCCGTACGGCACAAGATTTAGATTTAGTGACTTTTCCTGCCATATAGAATCCATCACTACAAGTGTCTGAAAAAAGAACACATATTAGTCAAAAGTATTTTTGCAATGTCTTTTAATGATTTCATTTTCAGTGGTCATTGCGCTGATCTTTCCTCACCTGAATGACCAACATGTCCTGTCGGAGGTCATCCCCCTGTTTGAAGATGATGCCTACAGGGGGGTGTGAGGGACCTGGAGAGTCCATGGAGGAAAACTCAAGCCACAGAGGTTTCTTCTTGGATGCCATAATCTTGCACCTGTCCAGCTAGGGTTGTGGAATCAGAGAATTTTAATTGGCCAGAATCAATACATTTTTATCAAAACAAACCTTAAACGGCGAAAACACTGAGCACTGTACAAATGACATGAAATTGCGCATTAACAGCGAATTACTAATACATTCAAACAGCGCTCTAACACAACACCCACCCTATACATTCATGTTACGTAGAAACAATATCCAACAACATACACCAATAACCAGTGACTTTTATCACAATCATAATCACCAAATCTAAAACAGCTGTGCCCATTCTAATCACCCACATCTGATTTTTTAATTTTTTATTTTATTTTACCTTTCTTTAACCAGGTAGGCCGATTGAGAACAAATTCTCATTTACAACGGCGACCTGGCCAAGATAAGGCGAGAAATGTGCAAGACGACATACAACATACAGTTACAGTACACATAAAACACGTGTGCAAAGATTACAAATTTAGACACGAGTGCAAAGATTACAAATTTAGACACAATAAGAGACAAAAGGCAATGCTGGTTCAGTAAAACAGGATGAGGTATATACGGTTCTGTTGAGCAGCATAAGTAAGGCACTAAGCGGGTACATTTTAAAATATAAAAATACGGTGAGTATCATTCAACTGGATATTTAAAGAATAAAGTGAGTCTAGCAGGTAGGTCGTTTGCATGGTTTGTATGCCTGCGAATATGGGAAAGAGCATTTGAGCAATATCTGAGTAAATAATAACAGTAATACAAAAGTCACAGGTGTGACAATAGTGCAGGAGAGAGATGTCCACTGTGCAAGGTGGGCATAGCATAAGGGAGAGAAGTTGAAGACAGATAGCAGGTACATAGATCGGACAGGTGTTCGGAAAGGAGTAGTTTAAAGGCAACTGGTGATATGAGAGTTTCAAGTTTTAGGGTTTTTTGTAGTTCGTTCCAGTCATTGGCGGCTGCAAACTGGAAGGATTGGCGGCCGAAAGATGTGTAAGCCTTTGGTGTGGCTAAGGAAATGTACCTACTGGAGCGCAGACTGCGGGTGGGTAGGGCAATGGTAACTAGGGAGCTAAGGTACAATGGGACTTTGCCTAGCAGGGAGTTATAGACAAGTTGGAACCAGTGGGTTAGACGCCGAGTACTTAACGACGGCCAGCCGACTAACGTGTAAAGCCTGCAGTGGTGGGTGCTGTATGGAGCATTTGTAACAAAGCGTATGACACTATGGTAAACCACATCCAATTTTTTCAACAGAGAGTTTGAGGCTGTTCTGTAGATGACATCGCCAAAGTCAAACATTGGAATAATAGTCATTTTCACCAGGGCAAGTTTGGCTGCCTGAGTGAAGGAGGCTCTGTTGCGGAAGAGGAAGCCAATTCTGGACTTAATTTTGGACTTAAGTTTATTAATGTGCGGCTGAAAGGAGAGAGAGCTGTCTAACAAGACACCTAGATATTTGTAAGTGTCACCAAATTCTAGTTCAGACCCATCTAGCGTGGCGATGCTGGCCAGACGGGCAGGTATGGGCAGAGATCGGTTGAATAGCATACACTTAGTTTTACCAGAGTTTAGTAATAACTGAAGGTTTAGGAATGAATGTTGTATGGCATTGAAACTCTCCTGGAGGTGTTTGAGCACAGTATCTAGTGACGGGCCTGATGTGTACAGGATGGTATCGTCTGCATAAAGATGGATCTGAGAGTCACCAGCAGCGAGAGCCACATCGTTGATGTAGAGGGAAAATAAAGTCGGCCCGAGAATCGAGCCCTGTGGCACCCCCATAGAGACAGGCATGGGTCCCGACAACAGGCCCTCCGCTATTGAGTCGGCTGATCAGGACAAGGTGGTTTACAGAATCAAAAGCCTTGGACAGGTCGATGTAGACGGCCGCACAGTAGTGCTTTTTATCAATGGCGACTATGATGTCGTTCAGGACCTTTAGGGTGGCCGTGGTGCAGCCATGACCAGCACGAAAACCAGACTGCATAGGGGAAAGAATGCGGTGGGATTCCAGATGGTTGACAATTTGTTTGTTAACCAGTTTTTCGAAAACTTTGGAAAGACAGGGTAGGATGGATATTGGTCTGTAGCAGTTGGGATCGAGGGAGTCTCCCCCTTTGAATAAGGGAATGACTGCGGCAGATTTCCAATCTCTCAGGATTTCAGAAGATAAGAGAGAGAGGTTAAATAGACTGGTGATGGGGGCAGCAATAATATTTGCAGATAATTTTAGAAAGGACGGGTCCAGATTATCCAGCCCAGCTGATTTGTATGGGTCCAGCTTTTGCAACTCTTTTAGTACATCGGCTGTCTGGATAGGGGTAAAGGAGAAGTGTGGGGAGGGGGCTGGGCACGAGGGTGTAGTGGTTGTAGGGCAGCTAGCTTGGGGGCGAGTCTTTAGCTGAAAGGCGTGGCCGGCTTCAGCGAAATAACAGTAACAGTATTACCTACTTTTAGGGCTGTGGGAAGTTGGGAGGAGGTGACTTTGTTCTCCAAGGATTTAATCGTGTCCCAGAACTTTTTGGAGTTGGTGTGGCAGGAGGCAAATTTCTGTTTAAAGAAGTGGGCCTTTGTTTCCCTAACTATCTGTGTGTATCGGTTTCTGGCTTCTTTAAAAAGTTGCATATCGCGGGGCTTGTTTGATGCCAGTGCGACACGCCACAGAGCGTTTTTGTGTTGATTGAAGGAAGGTCAGTTCTGTGCTGAACCATGGGCTGTATCTATCTTTTGTTCTGAATTTTTTAAAAGGGGCATGTTTATTTAGGACAGAGAGAAATTTCACTTTTGAGGTACAGCCAAGCGTCCTCAACTGACGGGATGAGATTAATGTTTGACCAAGAAATAGCTTTCAGGTCGTTTAGAAAGGCCTGTTCGCTGAAGTGTTTTAGACAGCGTTTGACGGAGATGAGAGGTGGTCGTTTGACCCCGGTCCCATTACGGACACAGCCAATAAGGCAGTGATCGCTGAGATCCTGGTTGTAAACAGCAGAGGTATATTTAAATGGCAAGTTGGTTAAGGCAACGTCTATGAGGGTTCCCTTCGTCGCTGATTTGAGGATGAACCTGGTAGGTTCATTTATAATCTGTGTGAGGTTGAGTGCATCGAGCTTAGAAAGTAAAGTGACTGGGGGGTTAAGCATATCCCAGTTTAAGTCACCAAGCAATAGAAACTCAGAAGATAGGTGTGGGGCGATGAGTTCGCATATGGAGTCCAGGGCACTGCATGGGGCTGAGGGGGGTCTGTAGCAGGCAGCAACAGTAATAGCCATGTTTTGTGAGAGCTGGATTTTTAAAAGTAAAAGCTCAAACTTTTTGATTCAGGTGTGAAAGCTATAAAAGTGCTCAAAGTTATATAAGTGCTCAAAGTTATATAAGTGCTCAAAGTATATACGTGTCCCAATATCCTCCTAGCCCACTAGATATCCTCAGTGGACTAGGAATTGTGACACACAATTTTTTTTATTCTTGAAAGTAAAACAATTCAGAGCGCATTGTGGTTTCCTGCAGTATTCAGAGCTAAACAGACAATTTATCTTGCCCTAATTTGCGGTGGGTTTGTCTGTAGACTTATTAGAACCTCAGAGATTGTCTTCTGAATTTAATGACGTTCTTTGTCATGAGCCAAAAAATATTATGGGGAATAAAAATTGTAAAACACCATCACTTTACTGCGCTTATTGTGCAGCGTACATATGGCCCGAACCAAAAATAAAGTATTTAATAATTTAATAATAACTCATTAAAGTCAACATTTGGTGTCTGCTAAATGGGTCATTAGATGCAACCTCCTGTCTCTAAGCGACCTACAAACCTCCAGGAAACTGAGGCGAGAAGCAAGATCGAGGAAATGAACTATTAAGACCTGGAAGAAGGCTGCATTCTATCAACACCAAAACCTCTCGCCACAAGAACAGTTTCTACTTTACATCAGTAGTTCTCAGGGAAATACCCCCGGGGCCAAACTTCCTATAGCCTGCTCTCCAAATTCACATTTACTCGGGTACTCTTAACTAGACCTTTGCACATTACATATTATATGTTCTAGTAATTTATTGCTGTCTATTGTTCATATGAATTTATTAAGTGTGTATTAAATGTTGCAGTAATGGGCCAGAACAAATTCTTTATTTGTTCTAAATGGACATGGCGAAAAAAACTCATTCTGATTTTAATATAGTGACTACATTTGTCAGCCACATGGTTCTACTAATTGTAGAAGGACATTATTTGCTGAAAAGAAATAACATCTTTATACACCAATTACAGCCAGAGGTATTCAACCCATATTGAACACACACAAGTCGGAAATACACATACAGAAGGTTAGGTTGTACTTCATTGTGCTTGTAGCGTCTGTAGAGCCTGCAGAACCCACAGATATAAAGCTAATTTTACTTTAAAAGAAGAACATTTTATTTGCAAAACGTAAAAATATTGCAAGACAGAATATATAAGCGTAAACTTTAGAATGTATTACTACGGTATTAATTATTGTAACTAACACCGTAATTACTGCTCATTCAGGTAAAAATGTCCCTTACTGACACATAATAAACAACCTTACCAGGATTTCACCTGCTCTGATGCGTGGGTCAAAGGGCACTTGGAAGTCTGAAGGGAGATTGCATGTCCTCAGCAGGTCCTGAAGCCTTAGGGCAGCTAAGAAATAAACACATAAAAAAGCATACAGAAAAGTATCAATCTCACAAAAAACATATTGCAATTCATTCAAATGCTTTCAACACTAAATTATATTTACTTCAAGTAACTTACATCAAGTTGTTTAACAGATGCTCTTATCTAATGTGACTAACACGTAAACGACACAGCACTGCAAAATGATTTTACTCATGAAATTATGTGAACATATCTGTCACGGTTTCGCAGGTGTAGTGCAGGAGAAAGCCATGCAGAGCAAGATATCCACGTTCGGAATGGAGTTTAATTACACAAATTAACAGAACCAACTAACACGAACCGAAAACTATACATAAATGGTAAATGCTGCGCTTTTATATAGCGCTTTTATCCAAAGCGCTTTACAAATCCTGCGTCACATTCACCCATTCATTCACTCATTCATACACTGACGACCGCGTCTACCATGCAAGGTGACTGCAGGCTCGCCAGGAGCAGCTGGGGTTAGGTGACTTGCTCATGGACACCTCGACAATTTCCCAGGAGGACTGCCGCCACATGACATGAAAGTGTGATAATGGAGGCCACTGTGCATTGGGACCGTCAATGTTGCAGAATCTTTTCTGAACCCTTTCCCAGATCTGTGCCTCGATACAATCATGTATCGGAGGTCTACAGACAGTTCCTTGAACTTCATGGCTTGGTTTGTACTCTGACATGCACTGTCAACTGTGGGACCTTATATAGACAGGTGTGTGCCTTTGCAAATCAATTCAACTGAATTTACCACACAAGGTAAATCTCAAGGATGATCAGTGGAAACAGTATGTACCTGAGCAAAATTTTGAGAGACATGGCAAAGGTTGTTGTTGAGCTGAATCACAGAAATGCCTCATAAAACTACACTTCCCAGAGTGCACCAGCAGGAGCAAACTGGCTGCTTGTCACCAGAGCCACCAGAGCCTCTATGGCTCTGCTTGTCACTAATTTGGAGCAGCTGAAATGACTTCTCAGTCATTTAAGACAAACAAACTTCAGAGAGAAGATACTCCAAGTTCATTAAAAGAATCAGTCCAAAGACACCAATGGTCGGTGAAATAGTTTATTTACTTTCATGGGGTTTAAAATGGGGTTTATGGTGTTTGCTGCATAATGTTTGAGCTTTGTTTAATTGCTGTTTGTAGATTGATTAAGGAACACATTGCAGCATTGTATTCATTAATTTGTGTAAAATGGGATTGTGCTTAACTAATATTCTATTTTGAGTTTGAAAAAAAAAAACAATTGTTAAAATGTTAACTTTAGAAACAATTTTGGAAGATTCATGGAATCATCTTTTTTATGTACATTTTTAAATTGGTAATTCATTTAAAATTCATAAATGTTGAAATGAAGATGTTTACTTAATGGTAACTTTTGTTTCTGTCTTCAAAGGTTTACAACCTAATTTGCTGGCTAATTTGCAGCAAATGTTTCTGACTAATTTGCTGGTTAAGTTGCCGAAAAAGGAAAATAAAAGTGATTGAAGTTGGAAATTTGAGTTGTCCTTGTGTCCTTTGGAACGTGAACAAAAGGACAGTTGTGAATACTTCATTTGCAAAGATAAAAAACACCTTATAATTGTGGGGCATTGTGTGTATAATTTTGAAGAAAAAATATGTATAATACATTTTTTCAACAAGGCTTTAACATAAAACAAATTGGGAAAAATGAAGCCCAGTGAATACTTTCCGGACGCACTGTAAAAGTATAGTATGGTTTAATAGTATTAATAGACATAAAATAAAACATGCTTTCCTAATAATTACAGGGCATGCATGCTGCCCCAATAGGATTTTGACTTAAATATTTCCTTATTTTTCTGTTCTAGTATATTCAATGATGTTTCCAGCTACACCCCAGAGAAGCCAGATCAGACCTGTACATGGGAGATCCGTCTTGTCAGGGTATAGTTTCTTGACCACACTGGCAACCTCATGCAGAGCCTCAACAGCCTGAATCTGCCTCTTGAAACTGGTCAACATGGCCTCACCACAGCCCAGCAGGTAGGCTTCAAGCACTACAGCCATACGCTGGCGGAAGAATGGGCTGCCCGCAACCTCACTCCGCAGGTACCAGAAAAAGAAGTGGCCAATTCTCTTGCTCTGCAAGGTGGTCAAAAGAGAATTAATTTAACTTAATATCTTATTAACTTATGTTTAAAACACAGTACATGTATACATGTTAACTTTGCTACCATAACCCCAATATATCACAGTGAAGAACATTTGAAAGAAAAGCTTTAAAAGCACATACTCTGAGAGCTCTTTGGATGAGGAATCTGGCCAGAAAGCTGTCATGGTAAGGCTCCACTTTCAGAGTCTGAAAAAAATACAAAAAGCATGACAAATTATTACAATTATTTTAGAGTCCGCGTTTATTTTAACTAGTGCATAGCTGTTTATTAACCGCTAACACTGCCTATTGAACGTACCTGCACCAGCTGCAGGAGATACTTCAGTACCTCATCATTCGATAGGCTCTCCAGTCTCTGGACAGCAAGCTTCCTAACTATCTCATCAGAAAAGTCTATGCTGAGTAGCTCCAGAGCCACAGAGACATCCAATTCCTGGGGTTCCCATTGGCTCAGCAGCCAGTGGACTTCCTGCACAGATAGCGGTCTCAGCCAGTTCACTTTGCGCAGGAACTGGGGGAGGTTGGAAGCATACTGAACACTCTCCTCTCTGAATCTCCTCATCAAGGCATTGTCTGTGATCACTGGTGAAGAGGAGTATCTAGTGAACGGGTTGCTGACAGTGGGAGACTGGCCAGGGGAGCAGGAAGATTCAAGGGATGATGTGCTGTGAGGAAGAAACACAGGGAAACCGTATCGGTCCAGAAAGAAGGTGATAGCCATTGAGTCTGCCACGTCAGGGTTGTTGGCAGTGGAAAGTTTATCTGCCTTGTATGTAAAAGCTTCTTCTTCATGCCCAGGATAGGCCCACATGTGCAGAGTATGTGTTCCCTGTGTAAGCACAGATCTGTGGTCAATCAGAAGGAGGTTAACAAAGTAAAGCAGCTTTCCTTTTGCTCTTTGGTCGTCTAGGGCTTTAACGCCAGATGATGAGGACTTGGATTCCTTAGCTCCCGGACTATCGTGAGTGATGTCATTAATGGTCAGGCCCAGTTTAGCTCCGCGGGGAAGGTCCATGAGCAGGATATCAAACTCCAGCCACTCATTCCACAGAAGCTCGTCCGCGAAGGCTTTGGGTGTGGAACACACAGAGGACACCACCTTGCTCCCGTAGAGAATAGAGGCCTCCACATGTACACTCTGTGGAGGTTTACAGGGGCGTTGGGGTATGTCAAAGCCCAGGAGCTTCAGTCGAAACTTGCGGTTGCAATCCCAGAGTGAAATCATTATGATGTCGTGGACATCCTTTCCCTTCAGGGACAGCTCCTCGTGGGTGCTGGAGAGTCCAGTGTAGTTGTCCACCAACGGCCACTCCACGGCCCTCACGCTGTCGTCTTCGAGGTGCGACATGAGAACCACAGACAGATGGAGCTCCTGAAAGGACCTTAGACAATGCCGCACCCACAGGTACTGGGATAGAGGGAGGTCTCCAGTGAGAAACTCGTCCCGGCCGCAGACCTTGAGAACCAGGTCATCGGACTCACACTGGAGAGCATGGCTGGCCATGGCTTTATTAAAGATCTCTCTGAGACCTTCGGGTGATATTTTCAAATCCACCTTGACACTGTGGCTTAAGCCATTGTAGTGCATGATGACTGTCAACTTGCGACTAAGCTGTTCCTCTTGGTTTTTTGCAATGGGGGCTGAGGTGGTCCATGGCTCTGTGGCGTAGGCCCTGGGATTGCGCCTTCTTATCTCTTCCTGGCGCGAAGAAACTAGTTTTCTGCGCGTAAAGCTGACCTCCCCGAGCCTATTGGCTGCCACCGTATCCAAGTCATGGCCAATCAGGCTGAACAGGGCATGGCGATAGCTCCGCCTCTCCTCTGTGTCATCCGGCTGTGGTGACAACACAACATGAGCTACCCGCTGCCCATGGGAGTCACATGCCCATGGTATATCTAGAGTTTGAAGAACCTGCCAGTCGTCAAAGATCTCATACCAGTCTGCCTCTTTAGTGTAAAGCAGTAGAAACTTCACAGGGTCAAGCAGGCTTAATGGATCCGGATGACAGGTTTGTTCTTGTGCTTGCATGTAGATACGCAGACGTAGCTGGTGTACGTTGCATTGTGCTGCTAGCTTCACCACTACCAAGGTTGTCTGCTGCCATTTTCCAGCTGGGAGGGACTTTCCAGTGCGTATATTGCAAAAGAACGTCAGGCTGTTCTCAGGGCAGCTGGTTTTAGACATATCTCCTGCAAAATTCGAAGGATGTTCACGGATGTATTCACAAGATTTTGATTCAGATGTCATTCAATATCCTGCGCTAACGAGAAAAAGAAAAGCCAAAATTAAAAGGTTTTCCTAGTTTCACCACATCGCAATTATTACACACACAAGTACAGATATAAACATTGTTTCCACCTTTGACTGACAAAGTTCACTTAACAGTGTACAATAACATCTACTTGATGACTAAAACATACGAAACTTACCTGAACAAATGTTACCTTCCTTATTGTTTGAGCACATCAACAATGAATGATTGTGGGTACTTGCATTTCCTCTATACTGCTGGGGTACTTCCTCATTCCTTTATGACAATGAGCTTGGAAGTCAAGTCAAAGAGAACTAAAGCTGTGTAGAGGACTAATTAGGAGGCCCTATATAAACTGTGGCCGATACAAGCTGCAAACTAATAAGTTACCGATAGAGAGGAAGAGCTGAGAGGAACCAGTAAAACCCCTCTAGGATTCAACATGCATGAATCCACAATTACAACAGAACCATGTACTCGCTAAAATGTACACATACCTATTTAACTTGCTTTTGCGCATAGTTAGTCAAGTGTTTTTCATATAATCATACAAATTTATTTCCAGTGAGCATATGAGAATCAAGCAGACAGTGTCCTGATGGTCAAAGACATTTAAGAAAATCGTTCGAAATGTTTCATTGTAGCGAAACATGCAGCTATCAACGGTCAATTTACCTCAATGTAGATGTATGACGTTATGCCTTCTATGAAGTTATCTCCGTTCTGCATCTGCTAACGTGTCCTAGCAATCAGAAAATACATGTGTGAGTTAGCATGATCAGCCTACTGAATGGCGACAGGAGAGGAACTAGAGTACGATGACGATAACACAACAGTGTATTTCAGAGAAACTGACAAAATCCTTCTAAAAACATATACAGTGGCTTTAGAAAATTATCATTCCCTGTGAAAATCCTAACCGATTGTCACATTACACCCTGGGCCCAGTTTTTCAAAAGTATTCCACTAGGATTTTGGATAACGGATTGGATCAAATCTGGAAAATGGGTTTTTCAAAATAAAAAACGGATTACATAATCGGATTAGATCACGTAATCCAATCTTGGTTTTGATCCGGATCAAACCTTTAGTTTGGGGTTTTCAGAACTTTTTATAGGATTTGGATCACTTTGATCCAAAAAAAACTGGATTAAACTGATCCCATCAGAAGGGTGGATTCAGCGTGAATTTCATGCCCAAAATGTAATGAAAACGTTAAAAATGTATCATATAATACTATATTTGGATCATGCAGTATCTTACAAGATATTGTATTTTTTCATAATGTTTTAATTGTATTTGTTCATCCGTCACGCTACAGTGATTAGGTAGGCTTTAACGTATTCAGCCTTTCAGTATAGGCCTACAGCAAAGTAGAAAGAGTTTGGCATCATAAAATAATCCCCCAAACAGCTGTCAAAATTGACCAAAAACAATACATTTTCTTCTGTCACTAATTGATATATATATTCATCACAATCGAAAACATTTTTGTTTTTAGAATATTTATTAGTGATGCATGCAATGATTACAGAATAACCAATAAAAATGCACTTATATTGACCCCACACTGGCTATTCTACTTGTTGCTCTTTACATATCTATAGTTCTACATTGTGATTTACTATCCTGTTTGAGCACTGGTTATCCAGCTTTGGTGATCCTGAAAAGTTCCTATCCGGATCAGATTGATCCAATCCGATGTTGCTTTGAAAAACTGGCTCAAAAGTAAGATGGATTACGTGATCACGGATCGCAAAAAAAAGGTTTACTAAATCCGGATCAATTTTATCCGGATTAAACCTTTTGAAAAACTGGGCCCAGGAAATTAAAATACATTAAATCTAACTTTTCAGGCTGTATTAACAAATTATAACTCTCAACATCAAAGTGAACATAACAATCAAAGACATTCTGAACAATTATTTAAATGAGTAATTAGTCGAACAGCTGGTTAGGATAAGTGATCAGCCCCTCAGAGAAACCATTATAAACTGACTCAGGTACAACCAGTCACTTCTCAATTCACACACCATGCAAATTGCCCCCAACCTGACCTTACTTATTTTTTATGACTTATGGAACAGACAGTTTACTGTCATGAGGATTCCATTACTAGTAGTGCATGGCAATGCAAAGAATACACCATGGTTGGAAAGATGCTTTCAAAAGGACTCCAGAACAAAGTTGTGGAAAGGCACATTATAGGCGAAGGATAAAAAAAACATTTCAAAGGCTTTAACTATCCCTCTGAGTACCATTCAGAGCATTATTAAGATGTGGTACCACCTACTCCTTGTCTAGATCGGGCCGTCCCTTCAAACTGGATGACTGGAAGCTACCAAGAGGCCAATGGCTACCTTGAAAGAAGTTTATATGGCTGAGATCGGTTGGTCTGTGCATGGACAACAATCCCCCTTTATACAATGCCGGCCTATTTGGCAAATTCGGCAAGAAAGAAGGCTCTTCTGAAAAAGGGCCACATGGAGTCTTGTTTGCGCTTTGCAAAAAAGAAACACTTGTGACAAAAACTTTTATGGTCAGATAAAACTGCAAGCGTTATGTTTGATCAAAACCAAACACAACACACCGCCCAAAACACACCATACCTACTGTGAAGCCTGGGGGTGGCAACAATAAGGTGTGGGGGTGTTTCTCTTCAGCGAGGACTAGGAAATTGGTCAGGATTGAAGGGAAAATGGACGCTGCCAAGTACAGCCAAATTCTTGAGGAAAACCTGTGGCCCTCTGCTAGACAGCTGTTGATGGACAGGTGGTTCACCTTCAAGCGCGACCATGGGCCTCATTCACCAATATCTTCCTAGGAATTCTCTTAACTTTGTTCTTAATAAACTTCCTAAGAAAAGTTCTACGTTGGATTCAGGTTCTTAAACAACAGAATTGTTCGCACCTGTGTTCTTAGGATTGATGAATCCCACGTCTTCGTAATTGAATGCGCGTGGCAGTTATTCCTAATTAGCATGATAAAATGGCACCCAAATTCCCATATAAGGACATGACACTTCAGGGCCGTGTGCAAGAAAAGTTGGAGAATGTTCAAAAGACGCACAGTTGGCGGTGGTCCAGCGATCATCAAACGAACAAAGAACTTCAGTATTTCTGAAGTAGAATTTCTAACAGGTAAATGCCAAATGAGGCATAATATTTAGTAGTGTTTTGGTGGTGGTTTTAAAGCCACCAACATAACAGAGGCATGGAAGGAGATCACGGATTGAAGATGTAAAAACGAAATGGTTTCACAAAAAATCAGAGACAAAAAAATCAATTTCCAAACATAAGAGACATATGCTGACCACTGGGGGGCGTGCCGGCACTGAGTTATCTGTGATTGACCTGCCTGGACATCGGGGCCATTATTGGTGTGAGACGCCACTTTCAGGGGTGCCATCAGCGTAGCAACTGGACACTGCCCAGGGCCCTATATCAACAGCTTCATACCCTCCAAGGCCATCTCCCACCAGTGAATCAGATGGAAAGCAAGCCTTTCTGAATATTGATAATGTAATGCCATAATAATGGTGAAACCATTGGAAAGGAATTTTACACCGGTTTGTCTAACCAAATGTGGCCCTATGTGACTGTGTCCTCGCTTGAATTCCTAGTTTATTGAGTTTGTTTCAAATCCTATTGCTTTTGGAGTAGGCCTGTATTGAACAGACTGAAACATCACAAATAAAATGTATCAGTGCACTCTGCACTGTTTTACTTTTAGTGTGGTTTTTATTTTTTACAGATCTCCAATCCAGGCAACCCCTCTGTGAAGAGGAACCTGACACCATCCGGCCTTCCTACAGTAGGCCTGCCTCTGTATGTGTCATCTCCAAGATGTCGAGTCAATTGTCTGGTCCCAGCAATGGGTCAGGGCTCACATCCTGGTGTGGAGGCTAAGGTGGAAGAGGAACACCACGCTTCAGAAAAACAGAGTAAAAAGCTAAAAAAAACTTAATAGAATAAATTGTTGGAATTAGATTATTCTACAACATGTTCTCCATTTTTGAAACCGGGAATATAACAAGTTGTCCTACTCACCTTCTCTGGCTTGTAAAGCACCTTACCTCCTGCTGTGTCCCAACACATCCAGTGTCCCTTCAGAATACCGATTGTTCACTCAATGGTTGGTGGGTGCATGGGTAGGTTGGTGCGTGACTGGTTATAAGAGGCCTCTTGGTGCGTCTGAGGGTCAGAGTACAAGCACATGGGATGGTACGAGATTGGACCGTTGAGTATGGCTTTGCAGTGCTGGCTCCAAAGTATCACACAGCTCCATTAAAACAAGTCTTGGAAGTCTAAACCGTCCGATCAAGTACTTGTCAATAAATCAACGTGATCCTGAAAGATGAGTTCCCTTCTCAGAACACGCTCGGCCACGTCGTCAAGCAGCAACAGACGTGCCATTTTGATCGCATGCCTGATGTGCAGAAACAGGACCATTTTGCCCTACAAATAGCGCGATCAATCACCAAATAACCCAGGATTTAGTCCGCTTAATTGCGGATGTAAATTGCTGTTCCATTGAGTTTCTTTGCATGCTATGATTTTTCTTTCAACAAATGATCGGAAATGCAGTACAGTAAAATACTATCATTGTAATCGACTGTGGAATTCAAATCGAAAGCAGTAACTAATTATTTTTGGAGCAAACTGTCATCAGTCAAATGTGCGTAAGAATGCTCTTTAGTGTGGTAGATTTTGTTCTCAGCTAAAAACAAATACAAGATAAGAAAACATTGTCAGAATCTTCCTTAACAGTGCACACAATTCTTCGTAAGAACGGTTTGTGAATGATTCTCATTGACCCTGAACCCACCGCCAAAAAAACTACGCAGTGGCTTAAGGAGTAAAAGGTGAAGGTCCTTGAGCCCTGACCTAAATCCAAATGAAAGTCTGTGGATGGACTTGAAGACAGCGGTCAATCGTCACTCAGTATAAAAATTGACTGAACTTGAACCATTCTGCAAGAAAGAGTCTAGGTGTACAAAGCTAAAAGAGCCGGGTATTATTATTAGG
This sequence comes from Dallia pectoralis, assembly GCA_029465975.1. NCBI lineage: Eukaryota > Metazoa > Chordata > Actinopteri > Esociformes > Umbridae > Dallia > Dallia pectoralis. Next base: position 16,571,059 of record CM055728.1, on the reverse strand, counting down.
TTTTGATTTCAAGCTGTACAACCAAAAAAATGACTATTTCAAAGGGCTTTGATGGATTTCTATAGGCACTGTATATCTGAAATTAAAGTGTTGTTTTAATGTGACCTAACCACCTCAGAGATCACCACTGTTACAATTATAATGGACAGTCGGTAGTTTAGAGAGGGTGCAATACAGTTGTCTTACAATGTCTTTTTGGTTTGCATAGTGGGATTTATTAGCAGGAAGGAATTAAATTAAATGACCATGTGACCTGAGTGGCTCATTAGGGCACAAGGCATAACGTCATTATCTGGCAGCTTGGATTCTGATGCCAGAAACACTGGCATTTAAAATGAGACAGAAAAGGTGACAAGTAACTAACCTTTAATCATCTGGCTATGCTGTAGTGGTTGGTGTCCATGTTTATGGGAATACAGATATCTGACACTAGGTGGCGTAAGTAAGTTTTCATTGGCTGCAGAAATTGAGGGCATCAACTAGCAGCAGGTCAATGATTCTCACATTCTCTCTGTTAACAGTGTGCAATGGTTGCAATGAGAAAAACCACCACTTATTTATGGAAAGTACATTGTACAGTATCCTCAGCCCCAACTACATGGAAGAAAACCACAACATATCTTAAAAAATATGTTTTATTATTACATAATCTCGTCTAAAAAAAATAAGACATACGATAAATTACTTGATTAATAAACCTTAAGAACAATTTGCGGGTTGCATTTTTAAACAAATAGAAACAAAAAAACGTATTGAAAATATTTTTTGAACTCAAATATATTATAAATACATATTTCTTGCTTTGTAGGAACACTCTTACAACAACAGTCAATTTCATTAAGAAAACAATTGAACAGTCTCTGTATGATAGTTTACGTTCAAACCCATCATTAGACAACATTTTATAGCCAGGACATCCATGTGACAAAACAAGCTTTTTTCAAAGGTAAGGTAGATTAGGAGGCAGTTGCTTTTAAACTGTCATAACACATTTGTACAATTCATTCAAATATACAACAAAACAAAATCTGTGTCTATATATTACAACAACTATCTTACAATTAACCAATTTACAAATTGTCTCAACCTGATTTCTTGGCTAACAAAATCCTGGAGCACTAGCAGAAAAGGTACATATTCTTTTCTACAAGAGTTAAGTGAGTAAAAAACGGGCAGCCACAATGGATTCGATATTAAAGCAACAATGACTACCACAGCATTGATGAAAACGATCATTCAAATAATAACGATATATAAAAAATAACACCAGAAAAGCAATACACCATTGCAGGTTTTGAATCTTGGTCCAATAGCACACAAAGGCTTCTGCATAAACCAATTAGAAATGTAAGGTACTGATGGCATTAACACTAGTCCTAACACAGGTCCTAACACTGGTTCTTAACACTGGTTCTAACACTAGTCCTAACAAATGTCCTAACACTGGTCCTAACACTGGTTCTAACACTGGTTCTAACACTGGTCCTAACACTGGTCCTAACTCTGGTCCTAACACTAGTCTTTACAAATGTCCTAACACAGGTCCTAACACAGGTCCTAACACAGGTCCTAACACTGGTCCTAACACTGGTCCTAACAAATGTCCTAACACTGGTCCTAACACTGGCCCTAACACTGGTCCTAACACTGGTCCTAACACTGGTCCTAACACTGGTCCTAACACTGGTCCTAACACTGGTCCTAACACTGGTTCTAACACTGGTCCTAACACTGGTCCTAACACAGGTCCTAACACTGGTCCTAACACTGGTCCTAACACTGGTCCTAACAAATGTCCTAACACTGGTCCTAACACTGGTCCTAACACTGGTTCTAACACTGGTCCTAACACTGGTCCTAACTCTGGTCCTAACACTGGCCCTAACACTGGTCCTAACACTGGTCCTAACACTGGTCCTAACACTGGTCCTAACACTGGTCCTAACACTGGTCCTAACACTGGTCCTAACACTGGTCCTAACACTGGTAACACTGGTCCTAACACTGGTCCTAACACTGGTCCTAACAAATGTCCTAACACTGGCCCTAACACTGGCCCTAACACTGGTCCTAACACTGGTCCTAACACTGGTTCTAACACTGGTTCTAACACTGGTTCTAACACTGGTCCTAACACTGGTCCTAACTCTGGTCCTAACACTAGTCCTTACAAATGTCCTAACACAGGTCCTAACACTGGTCCTAACACTGGTCCTAACAAATGTCCTAACACTGGCCCTAACACTGGCCCTAACACTGGTCCTAACACTGGTCCTAACACTGGTCCTAACACAGGTCCTAACACTGGTCCTAACACTGGTCCTAACACTGGTTCTAACACTGGTCCTAACACTG